>CM076578.1:36604591-36842090 GCA_034641835.2 Pinus albicaulis
AGTCCAGATGTCTTTTCTCCTTCACGTAGCCACCTCAAAGAGTCCTAACATGATTCGGATAAGGAAAGACATTATTCCTAAATTGTTGTAATTACTGTTACGTGCATTTGCTTTATAAACTCTTGGGAGACCGAGAGCTATGTTAGAGATTTTATGTTAGATTTGTTGCTAGATTTTGTTTAAACTCTGTGTTACGTCCTTGAAGACGCAGAGTGTTATGTTCAAACTATTGCATCGTTAATGGAGCAGACAAAGTTATTTTGAAGGCGTGATTTAATTTGGAGTTGAATGCCGTCAAGTGGTAGAGGGCCCCTGCCTCTTGCACGGATTTATTTTGCGTAAATTAGATAAGTTTCCTAGCTGCCTTTACGTTTTGCATTTGAATTGGTAATTGTTTTTTTAGCTACTGTAGTCGTATTCATTCTAGCTCTTCCACAAGAAGACACTCTTCCAACAGATTAAAATGATGAATGTTGAATGACTATAGTATTGTAGGATTAGGAGTTGAATTTGTAGTTGTTTTAACTAGCTACTGTAGTTATATTCATTCCAGCTCTTCCACAAGAAGACACTCTTCCAACAAATTATAATGATGAATGATGAATAGCTATAGTACTGTAGGAATTAGTTGTAGTTTTTGCTATTCACTATCATAGTTACACTTGTTCTAATCACTCTTCCACAAGAAGAAATTCTTCCAAGACATCCTTAAGAAGTTCAAGACATGACTATGATAATGAATGATTTAGTTGTGTGTTTTTACTAAGTATCATCTCTGTTCTTGCTCTTAAACGCTTGCCCAAGACATCATAATAACGAGTAGGGTATGGGTATGATAACTTAGTTTTTCATTTGCTTTCAGTCCATTTGCTTACAATTGCATTTAATTACACAGTCATAATTGTTCTACCCCTTCCAAAAGAAGGAACTCTTCCAAAATATCACTAATGATGAACAAATAGATTGTGTAACTTCATAGAATAAAGCATGTTAGCATAGTTAGAATGCTCCGAAGTTTCATTGCATTTAATTCATGTTCAGTTACTTTGTTTCAAAGTTTGATGATGACTTATAATTCAACATTGTTCTAGTTTAGTGGCATCTTAGGTTCATTCTTAGATTAACTCATTGCACTTGCATCTCATATTCAAATTGTCATCCATTGCACAATAGATTACTCTAGTTGTTAGGATTAACAAGACAGCCTTCATTATTCACAAATATCTTCTTGTTCTAAAAACTACAAATGATCTATAGCCATAGGAACAAAAGACAACATCACTATAAGGTCTGAAATCTCTCTGCAATCTCCTCATCATTTTATAAACAGAGCTCTTTCTCAAAAGAACTAATTTGAAAAAGAAACCAATAACTCTTTGAGTAAAGGTTCTGTGATATTCAATTAAATTGCAGAATAGAACTAGAAATTAGTCATAGAATAGATGAGCTTAGAACAAAATGTTGCATCATGGTAAGATTAGTGTTTAACTGTTTAGTTAGAGGATTTGCATATTTAGTGATCATTTTTCAAGTTTAGTTTGTGTCATTTTCCTAAGAAGTCATTATCAAGCTTTTGCTTTTATTTAGTCATAGTTCAGATTCTGCTTCAGTGATTCCAATTGCATTGGCCATTCCACACATTAGACTTAACTTTGTTTTGACCACCAACCCCTTTCTATTAGTTTTCTAGAAATTTTCATTGTGAACATAAAACACCAAAAGACCAAAAACATCATAAATCAACATAAAAGACCAAAAACATCACAAAACACTACACACAACGCATTAGGAAACAAGCACCTAGGTACATATGGTACACTTCACTTCAGCAGTTTACAAATCCTGGTTGACAATTAAATGAGATCAGTTTAGGAGACTAGATTGAGACCCAAAATTTTTGGCGCCATTGCCGGGGAAGTGAAAACTAGGTAACCTTTGTTTCTTATCATCCAAAAACAATTTTATGCATAGGGAGAGAGATTCAAGGGGAAGATTTATAAGAAGCAGAGGCAGAAGTTTGATATCTAGAACACCATTTGTTTCATCTAGATCCAGAGCTAGTACACCTTCAACTCAAACCCATCTTCCATCCTTTACTGATCCTGGACTTCTAGAAGATCTAAGGTCACCTATTCCATTAGAGAAACCTTCCACTTCATCTACTGAACTTGCTATAGAAGATCTAAAAACTCCTGTTAGGGACACAAACCTTTCTACTTCCACAGGAGAGTCAACCATGGCAGAAGAAGGAGGAGGAGGAGTTGTTAATGGAGAACACACATTATTTGGAGGAGGTAGAGGTAGAGGTAGAGGAGAAGGAGGAAGAGGAGAAAGAGGTAGAGGAGATGGAGGAAGAGGTAGAATAGGAAGCTCTTTTGGGTTCCCTATACTTTATGAAGAAACCAATACAACCATGAAAAACATTTCACCCTCTGTCCTTCCGAACTTCTATGGACTTAAAACTGAAGATCCTGAAACTTTCTTATTCGAATTTGAAGTGCTGTGTAGGACTTATGACTACTTACAAGATGCTCAAAAACTGAAATTATTTCCCTCAACTTTGAAGGGAGCAGCATTGAAGTGGTTTATGAGTTTAAACAGTAGTTCTATTAGAACATGGGAAAACATGAAACAAGCATTTCTAGAGAGATATTTGGATTATTGTATGCCAGTTAATCATAAGGAAGAAGTGTTCAAGATGTTACAAAAAGAAGATGAAAACTTAGAAGATTTGTTGGAAAGATTTAAATACAACATAAAAAGGGCACAAATGGAAAACCTAGATCAAGACACTTTAAAAGCTCTTCTGCTGAAAACAATTAGGGATGAATGGTTGGATATCCTTAACATGATGGGAAAAGGGGATATATCACAACTCACATTACTTGAAATATCTGAGTTATGTATCAACCTTTCCAGAGGGAAATCTAAAACTGCCAAAGGTCCAAGAGATCCTGCTCTTGCAAGGGCAAGTAAATCTGCTTCTGGGACAGTAAGTAGATCAGAAATAGGACATATGCTTGATGATTTTAAATCTGACATCTTAGGGAGTCTTAGTGAACAAATAGACACCCTCAAGATACAAAACAAGCAAAAGGCTGAATCTGATGCCTTGGCAATATTTTTTCCCAAATGTAGGAAGAAACATGCCTTGAGAGAGTGTCCTCTAGATGTAAAAGTTGTAGAAACATGTGTTATTTGTTCTGAGAAACATGAGACCAATAATTGTCCTTCTCTTCCTGGTCTCAAGGCTGTTTTTCAAGAAGAAACTCCTACAGACTCCACAGAATATCTTAACTTTGTATCTAGAAGACCTTGGCAGGGATCTCAGACACAAGGATTCCATGATCAAATGTATAATCAACCTCCACCTTGGAATTCTTGGCAGCAACCCTGGCCCCAATTTCAAAATCAATCTCAAGCTTGGGCACAAGGATCACAAGGTCCCTATGGAAGATACTCTCCATATTATTAGTATCCACCATCCTATCCACCAATTCCACATTTTTATCCTCAAAATTCGCAACAAAATTTTCCTCAAAATCTTCAACAAAATCCTCAACGACATCATCCGAACCAACCTCATCAAAATCAACCACTTCCATTACCATTCCCTCAAAAATCCAATCAATTTACAGCTCAGCCTATACCAAACCCCAATAATAAGAACCCTCGGAATACATACATGATAGAAGGACAACAATTTCCAACTTATTTAATTACTCCTCTAGACCTTAGTGATGTTCAACTTAGGTCTGGAAGAATACTTGAGAAGAGGAAACCTTCTGTGATCATACAAGAACAAGATAATTCTGAGGAAGACTCCCTACGGGTTAATAAAAGTCTTGAGGAAGATACATCCTTTCAAGACCAAAACATTGAAAAACTAAAACAAAAAGATCCAATAAATCCAACTCGAGTATTAGAGCAACCATCCACATCTACTTCTATACCTCCCTTTCCGGAAAGACTACAAATTGATAAAGGTGTAGAAAAACAAATAATGGTGCCTAATTATGATTTCTTAGATGAATTGAGAAATTTTTGCATTAAAATTCCATTATTGCAAGCCATCAAGGAAATCCCAATTTTAGCCAAAACAATAAAGGAGTTGAGTATGAAAACAACAAGAAAAAGAATAAGAGAAACCAAGAAAATTCAACTGGTAGGACAAATAGCAGACATTATGATGGGCAAGATTACTATTCCAAAGTATCTTGACCCAGGAAATCCAGTTGTCAAAATTCACATCAATGGAATTGAAATTCAAAACACACTCATTGACTTAGGAGCGGCAATAAATATCATGAGTAGACAAATCATGGACAAACTGAAACTTCCTAATCTTCTCTTTACACCCACACTATTACAATTAGCAGATAGATCTGTGATCAGACCAGATGGGGTAATAGAAGACATTCCAGTGTCCCTAGACTCTTGGGAGTACCCTGTGGATTTCCTGATCCTAACACCCAAGAATAATCTAGGAGGCCATCCTGTTATACTAGGAAGACCTTGGTTGGCTACAGCTGATGCCTTTATTAGTTGTAGGTCCGGTGATATGTATATTTCTGATGGTAGTTCAAAAAAGAAATTCACTTTATATCCTCCAGCTAGGACAATTACAGAACTAGATGACACTCAATGGATAGAGGATGAAGAATATTTACAACCACTCTTCACAATTTCAGAAATTAGTGAAGATAATCAAATTCTGAATACTCTAGAAAACTTTGAATCCTCTCCAGAAAATAAACATGAATCATTTCAAGAGGGATCCAATATTGAGTTCTTGTCATCTAGGCAGATGTCTCTTCATTCTATGGACAAATTTGGCAGCTCTACAAGTGAAATTTTTCCAGGCAAAACTTTGAACATAAACAAGAACCTAGAAAAATCTCAACAAGAAGAGTTAGTCAAAGTATTACAAAGACATTCTTCTGCATATGCATGGGAATACACTGACATGAAAGGGATAAGTCCCAAGACTTGTACTCATCACATCTATATAGAGGCAAATTGCAAACCAATCGGACAGCCTCAAAGACGGATGAATCCAAATCTTAGGGAAATTGTCAAGGAAGAATTACAAAAATTATTAAATGTTAACTTCATCTATCCTATTTCAGATAGTCAGTGGGTTTCTCCTTTGGTGATTGTGCCTAAGAAAAATGGAAAATGGAGGGTGTGTGTTGACTACCGAGAACTGAATAAAGCTACTCTTAAAGACCATTTTCCCTTACCTTTCATAGATCAAGTATTAGATGCATTAGCAGGTAAAAAGTACTTTTCATTCCTAGATGGGTTTAGTGGTTACAATCAAATCCAAGTAGCACTTGAAGACCAAGATAAAACCACATTCACTTGTCCTTGGGGTACTTATGCCTACCGAGTATTGCCATTTGGGTTATGCAATGCACCTGGAACATTCCAAAGGGCAGTATTAGGAATTTTTTCTGATCTGATACATGACTGTGTAGAGGTGTATATGGATGATTTCACAGTTTATGGGGATACATTTGAAGAGGCTTTAGAAAACTTGGAAAAAGTCTTAAAAAGATGTCAAGAAGCAAACCTTTCACTTAGTCATGAAAATTTTTTTATGATGTTCACTGAAGGTATTGTTTTAAGGCACCACATTTCAAGGGATGGGATTAGAGTTGATGAGGCAAAAGTTGAAGTTATTTCTAACCTATCCATTCCAAGTTGTCAAAGAGATGTTAGAAGTTTTCTAGGATTTACAGGGTATTATCGGAGATTTATAGAAAACTTTACCAAGATAGCATCTCCACTCTTCAAATTACTCACCAAAGATTATGAATTCAAGTGGACTTCTGATTTCCAGTTAGCTTTTGAAACCCTGAAAACCAAAATTTCTGAAGCACCTATATTAAGGGGACCTAACTGGAAGTTACCTTTTCATATCTCGACAGATGCTTCCGATACAGCTCTAGGAGCAGTATTGGGACAAAAAGATTTGATTCCCTATGCCATTTATTATATCAGTAAAAATTTGACTCCTGCAGAGTTAAACTATACTGTAACTGAAAAAGAGTTTTTAGCTGTTGTTCATGCCATTAACAAATTTAGACACTATATAACAGGCTATGAAACTTTTATTCACACTGATCATTCTGCCATTAGATATTTAATGAATAAATCAATCACTAATGGTAGAGTTATAAGATGGTTGTTATTATTTCAAGAATTCAACATTACTATTCTAGATAGGCCTAGAAAACAAAACACTGTGGCTGACTTCCTGTCTAGAATTCAAAATATCAAAGATGACACTCCGGTTGAAGATCAATTTCCTGATGAATATCTTTTTTCAATCTCTACTCAAACTCCATGGTTTGCTGATATTGCTAATTATTTAGTTTCAGGAAAATTTCCTTCAATTATGAATGCAAGGGATAAAAGAAAAATCATTTGTGATAGTGCAAAATATTCATGGGTTGCTAATGAGTTGTACAAGACAAGTCTAGATTTGATCATTAGAAGGTGTGTTCGTGAAGATGAGATGCCTGAGATTCTCAAGGCATGTCATGATGAACCTTGTGGCGGACACTTTACAGATAAGAGGACAGCCTATAAGATCCTTAATTTAGGATATTATTGGCCATCCTTGTTTAAAGATGCTAAAGAGTATGTCAAAAGGTGTGACAGTTGCCAAAGGGTAGGGAAACCTTCTCCTTCAGGTGAGATGCCATTACAACCTCAGGTACATATTGAACTTTTTGAAAAATGGGCTTTGGATTTTGTAGGACCTATTAGTCCTCCATCAAGACAAAAGAGATATATATTAGTTTGCACTGATTATGTTACCAAATGGGTAGAAGCCAAGCCATTACTTTTTGCTAATGAAGCATCTGTAGTTACTTTTCTTTTTGAGGATATTTTTACTAGTTTTGGTGTCCCAAGGGAAATTGTTACAGATCAAGGAGCTCAATTTACATCAAGGCTAGTGGAACAAATGATGGAGAGGTACAAAATCAGGCATAGAAAATCTACTCCTTATCATCCACAAGAAAATGGTCAAGTGGAATCTACTAATAAGGTCATTGAAGGAATCCTAACAAAAACTGTTCATTTACATAGAAGAGATTGGGTAGATAGGCTTCCTGAAGCCTTGTGGGCCTATAGAACTACATGGAGAAACACAACAGGCCATACTCCTTATGAGCTTGTTTATGGGAAGCAAGTTTTGTTTCCTATAGAGTTCCAAATTCAAACATTCAAGATGGCGGTTCAGCTAGGACTTGATCTAACGGAGGCACAAAAGCATAGACTGGAGCAAATTAATGAATTGGATGAGATCAGACAAGATGCAGTTCAGAAAACAAGTCTAGTCCAACAGCAAAGGGCTAGATGGCATGACAAGTACATCAAGGAGAAGAAATTAAAAGAGGGTGACTGGGCTCTCTTGTTTGATTCAAAATTCAAGGATTTTCAAGGGAAATTTTAGACACATTGGCTTGGGCCATATGAAATTGTTCGAATTTTTGATAATGGGGCAGTAAAAATCAGAACTATAGATGAAGAGGAGGTCACTTTTCTTGTGAATGGCCATAGACTGAAACTATACCACAAGCCACTCTCAAGAGAAGAGTTTGTCAAGAAGTTCCAAGGAGACAATGATGTGAAGTTAATGAAGAAGAGTCTCTCTTCTTCATCAACTTGATTAAATTTTCTGAAGCATTTCTCTTTTGAAAAAAAAATAAATAAAAAAATAAAAATAAAAAATAAAGGTATAAACATGAAAACCAATCATTGATTGGCATGTTTATACAGAAAAGATAGGGTGAAAATCAGAGTCTCTCTGACACTCTAACTTTTCCCATTTTTGTTTTTATAAGCAGCTATTATAAAAATCATAAGTTCAGTTCCATAGTGCTTATGATTCATTTCATCTCACTCCATTCACTTATCCATCCATACTCCATCTCATCCATCATTCATATTTCACTCCATTCCACATTTCATTCATCTCATTCCATCTTCCATCCATCTCATTTTCATGCCAAAACACAAAATTTGATATCATCCTGTAAGTGAATAAAAATATGTCATGAATTGCAGTACAGCCTCTATGTTCCTTCATTCCATTTCATGAACTGAATCCATTTCATTCCATTATCCACTTCATACATATCATAATCCATCATCAATTTTCATTCATACCACATAACATTTCACCCATACTCCAAAAACATTCCATTTTCATGATTAAAGTGTTCTACAGGAACATTCTGCAGCTCAGTGGACATTCTGCAGCTGATCAGCCTTTCTGCAGCCCGTTAGTCTTTCCGCAGCTACAAATCCTGAAGGCATCAACTAGCAGACATCAAAATTGCAACAAAGTGACCCAGTGAATTCATGAATCAAAAGCATTAAGAAAATTATGAAGATTCCTCCAAAGATGAGCAGAGAAGACAAAGGCTACAAAAATCAAATAAAGGGCAGAGGTAACAAGTTTAAAATTACAATGGCATTTCATAAAAGTTTAGAATAGTTTAGTTATGGATTATTCCAAAAGATTATTTTAATTGTTTTTATTGATCAAACACCAACAAACCCTCTACAGACTTTGGATTAAAATTTTCCATTTCAAATCTCATATCCGATAGCATTTAAGCGGTGAAATGGCCAAGGTATTTGAATTTTCCACGTCTCTTAACCAAATCATTTAATGATGATTCCCTCTGCCGTCGTAAAATCCTCCGCCGTCTCTTCAATCATTAATACAATCCCTCCACCTCACTCCACTACTCCATTCCGTGACCACTGCCATAACTTCATTCCATAGCCGGCATTCCATTCCGAAGACATAGATATTATTATCACCAGGAGCAGAGCCAAAGGATATCAGTTTGAATAGCATTGAGCATTGTAAACGCAGAGCAGAGCAGAAGGGTAAATTTGGAAGTATAACAGTGTGAGAAATTAAAGCCACTTGATTCCGTGGGCAGATAAAATATCACTGTGGACGGAATTTGAAGTATTTTCACTATAAACACAGAATTGTAGCAGTGTGAGTTTGAAGTCTTTTGTTATCAAAAGACAAGAGGTGTTAAAATTGAAACCATTTGCTACCAGAAATAGAGGTGTTGCAGTTTGAAGTCTTTTGTTACCAGAGACAGAGATGTTGCAGTGTTGAGTTTGAAGTCTTTTGTTACCAGAGACAGAGGTGTTGCAGTGATTGAGTTTGAAGTCTTTTGCTACTAAGAGCCAAAGGTATTGCACAAAAAGAAATTTGAAGCCATCTCCCACTGTCTATCAGAGACATATCAGTTCGAAATTTGAAACTGCTTTCATTATCAAACAGAGGCATATCACTCTAAAGTTCAATTGTCAACAGAAGCATATCAGTCCGAGGTTTTGAAGGCATTTGTCATTATCAATCAGAGGTATGTCATTCCAAAATTGAAGCCATTTTCATTTAGAGCTTGAAGCCATTTCAATCCGAAAGTTAAAGTCATTGTTTTGTGGGTAGAAGAGTGTTAATTTGATATTGAAAAAAATCATGGGTTTCATCGTAAGGACTGAACCAGTGGGTTCAAAATATTTAGAAGGCTACCCACAATGCAAAGAAATGTTACAACAAATAGGATGGCTTCAATTTTTGGAAAAATTTAATGGCTTCCATAAGAAAGTCACTAAAACATTTGCAAGATCATTTCAAGGAACCGAAGTTGAAGTAGGGGATGTCAAGTTTACTGTCACTGAAGTTTTTATTGCAGAGGCTACAGGATTGCTCAGAACTGGAGAGAGATGGTTTAAAAATAGAGAATTCCACAATGACTCCTGGAAACAAATTTTAAAATCACCAAATATGGATGTTAGTGTATTCAAGAAAGAAATTCCCAGTTCTGCATTGAAAAACAAATGGAGAAACATACTACTTATTTTGCAAAAATTTGTTACATGTGAGGGTAGATATGGGACATTTTATGTCTACCACATTAGATTAATGATGCATTTTCTGGGAGAAGACTTAAACCTACCATATTTCTTGCATCAAAGTCTGAAGAAGATGGCTTCCTGTGTTCAGAGAAGAGTTCAATTTTTAGAGACAACCCTGTATCATCATAGTTTGGTCAAAATTTTGATTGAGCATCATCTAGCTAAAACAAATGATACATGGGATGATTTCTTAATAAGAAATCATTTTGAAGAAGCAAAAGAACCATCACCTGAACCACATCCTACAAAGAGAAGTAGGAAATGGAGGGCTTCAAAATTTGAAATTGACAAACCAGTCCAAGAGAGCAGTGAGGAAATCATTTTGGAGAAGTTGACTCGAATAAAGAGGCAACTTAAGGAAGAAAAGAGAATCAAGGAATCTGCCACAGAGAAAGGAGAGGGATCCTCTCAGCCTAGGAGAAGCCACAGATTAAAGGGAAAACTGAAGAAAACACCAATCAAACAAACAGGGGTAATCAATATAGAAGATGAAGAAACACCCATTGAAGAGGATGATGAAGAGGATTTTTATGAAGGAACCCCTGAAATTGATCCTGCTCAACAGGAAATTTATGATTATGTGGAAACTTTAGAGAGGACAGCTTCAGAAAGCAGAGAGAGAACCCCCAGTCCTCCACTGTCTGAAATAGATATATTAAGAAGGGATAGGTATGAGTTGGAAATACTTAATAGACACATCAAAAATGAGAATGAAATTCTCAAAGATCAATTCAAGCTCAAAACTGATATGAACTCAACCTTATCCCTACATATAGACAAAGTGGAAAGGACCAATGAAAAGTTGAAGCAAAGGAACAAGAAGCTAATCAGGGCACTCACCAACCTAAGGTTCAAACTTGTTATCAGAAAACCCAGAAGATCTCTAGCTTCCAGACAAAGGAGAAGGAGAGGATTAGATGTCCTTGCAGAAGCCTCTGAGTTCATAGGATAATTTGCATGAGGACATGCAAAGAGACAGCAATGGGGGTATGTTGAGCCTCAAAATTGTGCTTTCCTTCACCTCATTTTACCTCATTTTCCCTTGTCCATTGCTATCTTAGACCCAATTGATCAATGAATATAGTTAAAATTACTTCTAGAATGATTTACATGACTGACTTGTTAAATTTTGTGATTTTTTCCATTGTAAAGCATTTTGACCGGAACTAGCTGCAGAATGCAGACATTCCGTAGCTAACTGGCGATTCTGCAGCTGCCTTCATGTTTGAGTATGTTCCAGGTGGCCTCTTGAGAAAAACCGCATATGGGCATGATCCACGTCGTGTCTACATGGTTTGTTGCTCATCATGGAGGAAGAAATGGATTCTGGGTACGGTTATGCACGTGGGAACACATTTATGAAAGAAGACTCCTACTAGGACTGTCTCAGTCCAGATGTCTTTTCTCCTTCACGTAGCCACCTCAAAGAGTCCTAACATGATTCGGATAAGGAAAGACATTATTCCTAAATTGTTGTAATTATTGTTACGTGCATTTTCTTTATAAACTCTTGGGGAGACCGAGAGCTGTGTTAGAGATTTGATGTTAGATTTGCTGCTAGATTTTGTTTAAACTCTGTGATACATTCCTGAAAACGCAGAGTGTTATGTTCAAACTATTGCATCATTAATGGAGCAGAAAAAGTTATTTTGAAGGCGTGATTTAATTTGGCGTTGAATGCCGTCAAGTGGTAGAGGGCCCCTGCCTCTTGCACGGATTTATTTTGCGTAAATTAGATAAGTTTTTCTAGCTGCCTTTACACTTTGCATTTGAATTAATAGTTGTTTTTGTTAGCTACTGTAGTCGTACTCATTCTAACTCTTCCACTAGAATATACTCTTCCAAAAGACTATAATGATGAATGTTGAATGACTATAGTATTGTAGGATTAGGAGTTGAATTTGTAGTTGTTTTAACTAGCTACTGGTGTATTGTTCAAATATTTCTGAAGACACTCTTCAGCAGTTATAATGATGAATGATGAATAGCTATAGTCTTGTAGGAATTAGTGAGTAGTTTTTTGCTATTCCTTAATTCCTTATCATAGTTAGCAAGTAGCACTTGTTCTAATCACTCTTCCCCAAGAAGAAACTCTTCCAAGACATCCTTAAGAAGTTCAAGACATGATTTGTGATAATGAATGATTTAGTTGTGTGTTTTTACTAAGTATCATCTACTTGTTGCTCTTAACGCTTGCCCAGAACATCCTGTGTGAGTAGGGTATAGGTATGATAACTTAGTTTTTTTCATTTGCTTTCAGTCCATTTACTTACAGTGCATTTAATTTATAATGAATTGCCTACCTTCAAAGAAGGAACTCTTCAAAATATCACTAATGATAAACAAATAGATTGTATAACTTCATAGAATAAAGCATGTTAGCATAGTTAGAATGCTTCGGAGTTTCATTGCATTTAATTCATGTTCAGTTACTTTGTTTCAAGTTTGATGATGACTTATAATTCAACATTGTTCTAGTTTAGTGGCATCTTAGGTTCATTCTTAGATTAACTCATTGCACTTGCATCTCATATTCAAATTTTCATCCATTGCACAATAGATTACTCTAGTTGTTAGGATTAACAAGACAGCCTTCATTATTCACAAATATCGTCTTGTTCTAAAAACTACAAATGGTCCATAGCCATAGGAACAGAAGACAACATCACTATAAGGTCTGAAATCTCTCTGCAATCTCCTCATCATTTTATAAACAGAGCTCT
This sequence comes from Pinus albicaulis, assembly GCA_034641835.2. Taxonomy (NCBI): domain Eukaryota; kingdom Viridiplantae; phylum Streptophyta; class Pinopsida; order Pinales; family Pinaceae; genus Pinus; species Pinus albicaulis. The sequence continues at coordinate 36,617,281 of CM076578.1, forward strand.
TCCTCAAAAGAACTAATTTGAAAAAGAAACCAATAACTCTTTGAGTAAAGGTTCTGTGATATTCAATTAAATTGCAGAATAGAACTAGGAATTAGTCATAGAATAGATGAGCTTAGAACAAAATGTTGCATCATGGTAAGATTAGTGTTTAACTGTTTAGTTAGAGGATTTGCATATTTAGTGATCATTTTTCAAGTTTAGTTTGTGTCATTTGCCTAAGAAGTCATTATCAAGCTTTTGCTTTTAGTCATAGTTCAGATTCTGCTTCAGTGATTCCAATTGCATTTGCCATTCCACACATTAGGCTTAACTCTGTTTTGACCACCAACCCCTTTCTATTAGTTTTCTAGGCATTTTCATTGTGAACATAAAACACCAAAAGACCAAAAACATCATAAATCAACATAAAAGACCAAAAACATCACAAAACACTACACACAACGCATTAGGAAACAAGCACCTAGGTACATATGGTACACTTCACTTCAGCAGTTTACAAATCCTGGTTGACAATTAAATGAGCTCAATTTAGGAGACTAGATTGAGACCCAACAAGAAGCAGTGCTTTGTGCAACTTATATTCGGAACAATTGTCCTTATTTTGTCATCAATAATAAATATCCTTATGAAATGTGGTATAATCATCTTCCTGTTGTTCAGCATTTTAAAGTCTTTTCCATTCTCTATGCTATGCATTAATTCCTAAAGATCAACGCAATAAGTTGGGTGCTAGGAGTCGCAAATGTATTTTCTTGGGATATTTTGCTACTTCCAAAGCTTACAGGTTGTATGACAAGGAGAACAACAAGTTCATTCTTTCTAGAGATGTTATTTTCCTTGAATCAGATAAAAATAATTCCATTGTTGATAGGCAACTGGCTCATTTGGAGAAATTTGCATCTAAGAAGTTTAGTTTTGAATCTGATAATGATGTTCCACACACTGAAAGGGGGGTTCCCATTCTGGATCAGTCTATGGTTCTTCCATATTTGACTCATGAGAATGTTATTGCTAAAGAAAATTTGGATGATAGTAATAATTCTCCAGGACTAGAAATTGCTCTTGAAGAGCTTGTTCTTGAACCCATTTTTCAAGATGAGCAACCATCACAACCACTTCAGCAACCTTTACGAAGATCCACACATGTTCAGAGATGTCTAAGAAATTATGATGATTTTGAAACAGAAATCTCTTCTAAAGGCAATGTTACTTCAAGTTCAGGTAACGTTTCTCATGACTACGGATTCAATCATTCTACAATTACTCAACCTAGTTGTTTTGAAGAAGCTACTAATTGTGATGAATGGAAGGATGATATGAAAAAGGAATATGATGCACTTATTAGGAATGGAACTTGGAGGTTAGTGTATCCTCCTACTGGTTTCAAACCTATTGGTTGTAAGTGGGTGTATAAGGTCAAGTACAAGGTAGATGGTTCGCTTGATAAATACAAGGCAAGGCTTGTAGCAAAAGGTTACACTCTGAAGGAAGGTGTTGACTACACATAGACATTTTCTCCTACATAAAAATGGGACACAATTAGAACTTGTTTTATCTTGCAGTTGAGAATAGCTAGAAGATACACCATATGGACTTTAAAAAAATGTTTTTGAATAGAAATTTGAAGGAGGACATTTATATGTTTCAGCTTGAAGGTTTTGCTATTAAATTTAAAGAGAAAAATGTTTGTAAGTTGGTAAAGGTGTTGTATGGACCGAAACATACATCGTGTGAATGGTATGAAACACCTTCTCAAGTTGAATTATAAGTTGTTTGATATGGATGATGCAACTCTTTTTGTTAAGAAATTTGGAAAGTAGGTTGTATATTTGGTTGTCTATGTAGATGATTTAATGATTAAAGGAAACAATGATGACTATATAGCGCCCGTTAAAAGAGAGTTAATGAAATTTTTTGACATGACAGATTTGGGTTTATTGCATTATTATTTAGGGATTGAAGTTGATTAAAAAAAACCAAATATATTTATATTTCTCAAAAGAAGTATATTGGAAAACTATTGGAGGGATTTGGGATGCAAGATTGGAACCTTGTTGCTACTCCTATGGAGTAGAATTTGAAACTTAATTCCACTGAAGGAAGTACATTTGAGGATCCCAAAAATTACATGAAACTTGTTGGAAGTTTAAATTTTCTTACTACCACTTGACCTGGCATAGATTTTGTTGTAGGGGTACTTTCCAGGTTCATGCATCAGCCATGTGAAGGTCATTGGAATGCAGCCAAGTGAGTGCTCAAGTATTTGAAATGCACTCAAACATATGGCATCAAATATTCCAAATTTGTAGATTTCCATCTCACCAACTATTCAGATTCTGATTTTGATGGAGATAAGGAAAATCGAGTCTCCACTTCTGGTTATTTGATGAGTCTTGGATCAACAGCCGTTAGTTGGAGATCACAAAAGCAATTTGCTCCTGCTAATTCTACCACCAAAGCCGAATATGTTGCAATAGCTCAAGCTACACAAGAAATAATTTGGCTTCGCAAAATACCAAACTAATTTGAATTCCAGGAAAGCTAGATGTTTGGCTACTCTCATTGAGTTTGACTTTGAGATCAAGTACTTCAAGGGCAAGGAGGATAAGGTTGCAGATGCTCTAAGTATGAGAGTGCAAGTGAATCATATTTCAGCAATGATTTCTTATGGGACAAATTTGTAGGAGAATATCTTACAGGTTGGACATCATGATCACAGGTACCAGTAACTGAAGCACATATTGCAATAGTAAGGTGAAGGTAATAGGGATGGAGAGTATCACCTCACGATAGATGGCTTTGTCAGATTCAAGAACGAGATTTATGTTTCGGGAAGTAGTGAGATCAATACGCTTATCTTGAGGGAATTTTATGTCAAGCCATATTCAGGTCACTTGGGATACCAAAATACTTTGACAACAATTAAGAAGTTTTATCATTGGTTGAACTTGAAGAAAGAGGTGGTTGATTTTTTTGCTAGATGTTTGGATTGTTAGCAGGTAAAAGTAGAGTGTAAGAATCCAGTTGGTTTGTTACAGTTGATTTTGATTCTAGAGTGGAAATGGGAGGTCATTTCCATGGACTTCATTACATTTTTGTCGAGGACATGGAAGCAGCATGATTCCATCATGGTCGTGGGTGACAGTTTAAATAAGGTTTCTCACTTCATTGTAGTAAAGTTTACTAAATAAGCTAGTAAGGTAACTCATATATTCATCAAGGTGATAGTGATATTGCATGGTGTTCCCAAGAACATCATATCATATAGAGATACCAAGTTCACTTCCATTTTTTGGAAGGAGTTGTTTGCAGTCTTGGGGACAGAGTTGGCTTTGAGTACAACTTATAATTCACAGACAGATGGATAGATAGAGAGGGTTTACATGATTCTTGAGGATATGTTGAGGATGCCTTTCATGCATCAGTAGAGGAAGTGGAAGGAGTATCTTCCACTGGAAGAGTTTGTATATAACCATGGGTATCAAGAATAATTGAGGATGATTCAATTTGAGGCTCTGTACTGGTAGAATTGTAATACTTCTATCATTCTGAGTGACTGAGTGAACATGGTCTTGATTGAACCGAACATATTGGCTGAGATGGAATAAAATATGCAGGTTATCAAGAGGAATCTAAGGCAACATAGGACAAACAGAAGAGTTATACAAATCAACATAGATAATTCAAGTAGTTTCGAGTTAGGGAGCATGTGTACTTATGCATCAAGACCAAGCAGAGTTCCATGAGGATTGGATCATGTGCTAAGTTGGCACCTCGATATTGTGGGCCTTTTGAGATCCTTAAGAGGATTGGACCAACGGCCTATAGACTTGCACTTTTGCAAAAAAATGAAAGTCCAAGATGTTTTCCATGTTTCATTTCTTAAGAAGTATGCCCAGGATGTTGATCATGTGATTGATTATTCTATATTGCAAGTGGAACCAAACATAGAATTCCAGGCAGAACCTCAGTGCATTTTGCAGCGAAAACAGCTCATGCTCCCGAACCGAGAAATCGAGAAAGTTAAAGTGTAATGGAAGCACTTTGGGCCCAATGAAGCTACATGGAATATGGTTGATCAGATGCAGGCTATATATCCTTTCTTATTTGTTGGTTGAGAAAATTTTCGTGATGTATGAGCTTTGGTTTATGATTATATATGCATGTGTATTGTATATATTGCAATGAGTCATTTTATAAAGCTCCGATAAGCAATATATTGTAAATATTGCATCGAGTTGTGTTAAAAATATCCATGGGAAACATGTTTTGCTGGTTATAAGAGTCATTGAACACTAACGACGGTGTTCCCCCAAGAGGGAGGGGTTTGTAACATCCCCTCCTTGATTTTATTTGTAAATAAAATAAGACCAAGGTCATGAGACACATATTCCAAGTTGAATGTTGGGAAAAACACATTAGTTGGTATCACTTGTGATTTATTAATGGCTATGGAAACAAACCTTTCAACCAAACCACTTCTTTGCAAGCATGTGAAGCAGCTATGTATTCTGCTTCTGTAGTGGATAAAGCAACAATGTTTTGTAGCTTTGACATCCAGCTTATAGCTCCACCTACAAGAGTAAAGATTTATCCTGAAGTTGACCTTCTCTTATCTAAATCACCTGAAAAATTGGAATCAACATACCTGCAAACAAATTCACTACTTCTATTATAAGTGATACAATAATCACTTGTGCCTCTCAAATATCGAAGCACCCATTTCACTGTTGCCCAGTGTTCTTTCCCTGAATTTTCCATATACCTACTGAAAACCCCAACTGCATGTGAAATATCTGGTCGTGTACAAACCATCGCATACATAAAACTTCCTACTGCATTAGCATATGGAATTCGAGACATATATTCCTTTTCTTCATTTGTATTAGGACATAAACTTGAAGAAAGGTTAAAATGGGAAGCTAAAGGGACTGAAATTGGCTTCACATTGTTCATACCAAACCTTAAGAGTTTCTCAATATACTTCTATTGCAATAACCACAGCTTACCATTTCTCCTGTCTCTGAAAATCTCCATGCCAAAATCTGACTTGCTGCTCCTAGATCTTTCATATCAAACATCCTAGCCATCTCAGCCTTTAATCTGTTGATCTCACTTATGATTTTGCTTGCTAAAAGAATATCGTCAACATATAATACTAAGATAATGAATATGTCATTACTTAATTTCTTAAAGTAAACACAATGATCATATTCACTTCTTATATAATTTTGGCTCATCATGAAAGAATCAAATTTCTTGTACCATTTTCTCAGCGACTGCTTCAGACCATACAATGATTTCTTGAGCCTACAGACAAATTTCTTGTTGCGATTTTGAACAATCCCTTCAGGTTGTTCCATATAAATCTCTTCATCTAAATCTCCATGTAAGAATGCAGTCTTAACGTCTAGTTGTAATTCTAAATCAAGTAAAGAAACTAATGCTAACACAATCCGAATTGAAACAATTTTAACAACTGGTGAAAATATCTCATGAAAGTCAATTCCTGCTTTGTGAGAAAAACCTTTCGCAACCAGCCTCACTTTGGACCTGTCTTCTTTATCATCAACACCCCTTTTCAATTTGTAAACCCATTTACATCCTATAGTTTTTCTGTCATTAGGAAGTTCTACGAGGTCCCATGTAGCATTCTTGTATAATGCCTTCATCTCATCCTTCATAGCTTCTTTCCACTTATCGATGTTAGATCCTTCTACAGCTTCCTGATAACATAAATGTTCATCATCATTAGTGGTTAAAGCAACTGAAGTAACATAATCATCATACCTTTTAGGAGGATATCTGATTCTCGTGGACCTTCTTAACGATGTTTCTGGCTCTTCCACAATTTGTTGATTATTATCTGTAGGAACTTCTTCATGATCTCATATCTAAAACATGTTCATGGTCTGATCTTAAACTTATTCATCTGACTACCACGTATTTGAACCGGCTTCAAAATGAATATGTTGAAACATAGGTACATTATCCTATTACCAATTTTACATTCACGTTCAATTATTTTAGTGAAGATTCATTGAATTCAACATCTCTATTAATGATGATTCAGAGTAGTAGGATCCCACAACATGTATCCCTTAGTCCCATCACCATATCCAAAAAATATATACCTTTTTTATTTAGGAGCTAATAGGACCTGATGTTCTCATCTTTAATTAGAGCATATGCATCACAACCAAAAACTTTCAGTTTAGAATAATCACAAGGATGACCTTTCCATACCTCTTGAGGAATTTTGCATCCTATTGCAGTTGATGGTGATCGATTTATCAAATAACAAGCCGTAGGTACTGCTTTTGTCCATAGTTCCTTCTGAAAATTGGCGTTACTAAGAATACTTCTTGCTCTCTCTAAAAGAGTCATGTTCATGCATTTAGCAACTCCATTTTGCTGAGGAGTATATACAATAGTTTTATGTCTCACCACCATTTTCAATTCTTAAACATTTAATGGTTCTTCTAGTGATTTTTTCTACTAATGCTCTAAACTGTTTGAAAACTGTAAATACATCAGAATTTTTCTTTAACATATAGACCCACACTTTTCTAGAGAAATCATCAATAAAAGATACAAAATATGATGATCCTCCATATGAGGTTGTAGGAGATGGACCCAAAACATTAGAATGGATATAATCAAGGATTCCCTTACTAGTATGTTTTCTAGTTTTAAACTAATGCTTGCTTTGTTTCCCAAATATACAATGTTTGCAGAAATCTAATTGAGAGGATTTTAGACTAGGAAGTAGGTGTGTGTTATATTCTTTCCACGACTAGCCCTGATATCAGCCGTACGTTGCACCTGTGTACCGGGGGACATGGGGGGTGTTTCCTCCGTTTTCGTGTCCGGCGCCGCTCCGACGAAATTTTTTTTTGGTATGCGGTCCCACGCATAGCGGAACGCGTTATGCTTTGTACATGAGTTTGCACATGGTTTTGGGGTACGATGGTTTTCAGCCCTGTATTTGTAGATCCGTCAAGGGAACTACGGTTATGTTCTAATCCAGGGTTAATGGATTGGGGTTTATGTATGCTTCGGCATATATATATGTGTTCTAATACTAAAAGGAATATAATGAAAAATCAAGTCGGTCGTCCCAATTTGGGAGCCAGGGGAAAATCTCTGTGTTTATCTGTTTTATGTTTTATGCTCTCGCTATTGTTTATTTTCTGTTATAAGATTTGTGTGTAGATAATTTCTGTTCAGGGTTAAAACCTACATTTGGTATCAGAGCTGTTTCGGCTTCAAGGGGATGCCTTTGCTACTGAGGGTTTTTTTCTCGGGCCTGAGGTAGACCCTGTTCAGTGGGAGATCTGCGGGATCAATTCTTGCGGTGAAAGAAGATGGCAAGCAGTGGGAAGATAAAGATCGAGAAATTTAATGGTCAAAGATTTGAGTTATGGAAGCTCAAGATGGAGGATCATTGAGGATAAAGATCAAGGATCGCGAGATCCGTACTAAACCAATGGCAATGTCAGATGAAGACTGGAAGAAACTGGATCAGAAGGCTAAGAGCACAATACGATTGTGTGTCTCAGATTTAGTATTGTTGAATGTATCTGGGGAAGCTACGATGAAGAATTTGTGGGAAAAACTTGGGACTTTGTACCAATCTAAGTCTCTGGTGAATAAGTTGTTCCTGCAGAAAAAGTTGTATAACATGAGGATGAAGGATGGAGACTCGGTGACAGAGCATCTGAATGCCTTCAATACTGTGGTAAGTTAGTTGTCATCTGTTGATATTAAAATATCATATGAAGATAAGTGCATCAATTTTTTGTGTTCTCTACCAGACTCGTGGGATAGTCTGGTTATTGCAATAGGTAGCAATACAACTACCTTGAATTTTGATGACATTGTCTTAGCCTTGCTGTCGGAGGAAATGAGACGGAGAAATATGGAGGGTCAAAATGGAGATGCCTTATCTGTACGAGGAAGGTCCCAAAACAAAAACAAGAATAAGGTTTCGAGTGGGAGATCCAAATCTAGAGGGAGATCTAAATCTCCTGGAAAGTTTGTAAAGGTGTGCTGGAAATGTGGAAAGGAAGGACACTACAAAAAGGAATGCAGATCTAAAGCTCCTGAGAAAGGAAAGGGATCTGATGAAGCTCCTTTTGCAGAGGCAAAAACCACCTCAGATGAAGGTGGGGATGTTTATTTGGCTTCTTCTTCAAATACACATGTAGATCACGAGTCATGGTTGATTGACTCAGGTGCATCCTTTCACTTCACTCCCCATAGGGAGTGGTTCTGTGAGTATGAGAAATATGATGGTGGTGATGTCTTCCTAGGGGATGATAGGAGGGCCAGAATCATCGGACGTGGAAAGGTCAAGCTGAAGCTGCAGGGTGGAAGGATTAGAACACTTCCTGGTGTTCTGCATATTCCCGCATTGGCCAGAAATCTGATTTCTGTAAGCAAGATGGATGATGCAGGTGTAAAAACAGTGTTCGAGAAAGATGCTTGCAAGATGGTTCGGGGAGCACTGGTATTAATGCGGGGAGTTCGGACTGGAACTCTGTACAAGCTACAAGGTAGCACTGTTATTGATGGGTGTAATAGTTCTATGGTTCCTGAAAGTGGAGCGGAAATCCTAGCTGTCTCTGGAGAAAAGACCATGCTATGGCATCAAAGGCTTGGACATATTGGAGAGAAGGGCCTTCAGATACTACATAGAAATGGTATGGTAGAAGGTATGTCTAATTGCTCTCTGGATTTCGATTTCTGTGAACATTGTGTATATGGGAAGCAGAATCGGGTGAGTTTTCCTTCTGGTGTTAAGAGGGCGAACAAGATATTAGAACTTGTGCACAGTGATGTGTTTGGACCTGTGTCAGTTCCTTCACTGGGAAAGTCTGTGTACTATGTTTCATTCATAGATGACTTCTAAAGGAATACATGGATATATTTCTTGAGGAAGAAATCTGAAGTCTTTGACAGATTTAAAAAATTTAAGGCTCTGGCGGAAAACCAGACAGAGAAGAAGATAAAGGCGCTGAGGACAGATAATGGTGGGGAGTTTTGCAAGAAGGAATTTGAAGATTTTTGTAAGAAGTGTGATATAGCATGACAGAAGACTACTCCATACACACCTCAGCAAAACGGAGCTACAGAAAGAATGAACAGAACGCTGATGGAAAAGGCAAGAAGCATGCTCAGTGGTACCGAGTTCGGACAAGAATTCTGGGCAGAGGCAGTGGAGACTGCATATTACGTAGTTAACAGATCACCTTCATCAACATTGGAGGATAAGACTCCACATGAGGTATGGAATGGTAAGAAACCCTCTCTTTCACATCTAAGGATATTTGGATGTGATGCATATGTACATGTTCCAAAGGAGAAAAGGACCAAGTTGGATAATAAATCTGAAAGGTGCATCTTTATTGGATATAAGGATGGTTTAAAGGGTTACAAGCTTTGGAACCCAGAAACAAGGAAGGTTGTGTACAGTCAAGATGTGGTGTTTAGAGAAGTGAAAGATGTTGTTAAACATGAATTCCTACCAAAGGAACCTGAGAAGATAGAGTTTGAGCTAAAGGAGGATGAATCAGACTCTACAACAGAAGAAGACTCAGAAGATGAAGAGCCACAAACTCCAGCTTTGAGAAGATCAATTCGGGAAAGAAGGCAACCAGAAAGGTATAGTCCATCTGCTTTCTGTTCAGGTTTTTCCTTAACTATAACTGATGATGATCCCAGAACTGTCAGGGAGGCAGTAGATTCAGAGGATGGAAAACTCTGGAAGGAGGCCATGGTTGATGAAATGGCATCCTTGCATAAAAATGAGGCATGGGATTTGGTGGAGTTGTCGGCTGGAAGGAAGCCCATCGGGAGAAAATGGGTGTTTAAGAAGAAGATGAATGTAGAAGGCAAGGTGGAGAAATACAAAGCTCGGTTGGTAGCAAAAGGTTATTCCCGGGTGCCGGGAATTGATTTTGGTGATATTTTTTCTCCTGTTGCCAAAGTTACTTCTATTAGATTACTTTTATCTGTTGCTGCTGCATTTGATTTTGAGATAGAACATATGGATGTGAAGACAACATTTCTTCACGGGGATCTAGAAGAGGAGATCTACATGAAGCAACCTGAAGGCTTTATGGTGAAGGGTAAGAAATAACTGGTGTGCAGGTTGAAGAAGTCTCTGTATGGGTTAAAACAGTCACCAAGGATGTGGTATCAAAAATTTGATACCTATATACGGGGACTTGGATTCACTAGAATCAAGGAGGATCACTGTGTTTATTTTAAATTAATTGGTGACCGTGTTATTTATTTGGTCTTGTATGTGGATGATATGTTGTTGATTGGAAATGACAAAGAAATTATCCAAGATTTGAAGACCCAACTGTTCTCCGAATTCGACATGAAGGATCTTGGTGCTGCAAACTATATTTTGGGCATGGAAATTAAGAGAGATCGGGCAAAGAGGAAGCTCTGGTTAAACCAGAGGAAGTATGTCGAGACTATATTGCAGAGGTTCAAAATGCAGGATAGTAAACCGGTGAGTGTTCCTATTCCTATAGGCACAAATCTATCTGCTGAACAGTGTCCCAAGACACAAGAAGAAGAGGAGGATATGTCCCGTGTTCCATATGCAAGTGCAGTGGGTAGCCCGATGTATGCAATGGTCTGTACTAGACCAGAAATTTCACATGCAGTGGGAGTATTGAGCAGGTTTATGTCAAACCCAAGGAAGGAGCATTGGATAGCAGTGAAGCGGGTTTTCAGATATTTACGTGGCACTAGTGATTATGGCTTGTGCTACCAAGGAAGACCAGGATTGGAAAGAATGTTGGTCATTCGTGGTTTTGTTGATGCAGACTGGGCTGGAGATCTGGACCAAAGAAGATCTAGAAGTGGGTATGCGTTTAGCCTATTTGGAGGTGTAGTTAGTTGGATGAGTAAAAGACAGTCTGTAGTGGCACTTTCAACTACAGAGGCAGAATACATAGCAGCCATTCATGCAAGCAAGGAAGCAGTTTGGTTGCAGAGATTGTGTTCAAGTATGGGGTTGGTACAGCAAGCTATAAGGATAGACTGTGATAGCCAAAGTGCAATTTTCTTAGCTAAGAACCCTGCTTATCATTCAAAGACAAAGCACATTGATATTCAATATCACTGTGATAGCGGATGATAGGAAGGCCAGAATCATCGGACGTGGAAAGGTCAAGCTGAAGCTGCAAGGTGGAAGGATTAGAAAACTTCATGGTGTTCTGCATATTCCTGCATTGGCCAGAAATCTGATTTCTGTAAGCAAGATGGATGATGTAGGTGTAAAAACAGTGTTCGAGAAATATGCTTGCAAGATGGTTCGGGGAGTACTGGTATTAATGCAGGGAGTTCGGATTGGAAATCTGTACAAGCTACACTGTTATTGATGGGTGTAACAGTTATGTGGTTCCTGAAAGAGGAGCGGAAAGCCTAGCTATCTCTGGAGAAAAGACCATGCTATGGCATCAAAGGCTTGGACATATTGGAGAGAAGGGCCTTCGGATACTGCATAGAAATGGTATGGTAGAAGGTATGTCTAATTTCTCTTTGGATTTCGATTTCTGTGAAAATTGTGTATATGGGAAGCAGAATTGGGTGAGTTTTCCTTCTGGTGCTAAGAGGGCGAACAAGATATTAGAACTTGTGCACAGTGATGTGTTTGGACCTGTGTCAGTTCCATCACTGGGAAAGTCTGTGTACTATGTTTCATTCATACATGACTTCTCAAGGAATACATGGATATATTTCTTGAGGAAGAAATCTGAAGTCTTTGAAAAATTTAAAGAATTTAAGGCTCTGGTGGAAAACCAGACAGAGAAGAAGATAAAGGCGCCGAGGACAGATAATGGTGGGGAGTTCTGCAAGAAGGAATTTGAAGAGTTATGTAAGAAGTGTGGTATAGCACGACAAAAGACTACTCCATACACACCTCAGAAAAATGGAGTTGCAGAAAGAATGAATAGAACACTGATGGAAAAGGCAAGAAGCATGCTCAGTGGTACCGGGTTAGGACAAGAATTCTGGGCAGAGGCAGTGGAGACTGCATGTTACTTAGTTAATAGATCACCTTCATCAGCGTTGGAGGATAAGACTCCACATGAGGTATGGACCGGTAAGAAACCCTCTCTTTCACATCTAAGGGTATTTGGATGTGATGCATATGTACATGTTCCAAAGGAGAAAAGGACCAAGTTGGATAATAAATCTGAAAGGTGCATCTTTATTGGGTATAAGGATGGTTTAAAAGGTTACAAGATTTGGAACCCGGAAACAAAGAAGGTTGTGTACAACTAAGATGTGGTGTTTAGAGAGGTGAAATATGTTGTTACACATGAATTCCTACCAAAGGAACCTAAGAAGATAGAGTTTGAGCTAAAGGAGGATGAATCAGACTCTACAGTAGAAGAAGATTCAGAAGAGGAAGAGCCACAAACTCCAGCTTTGAGAAGATCAGTTTGGGAAAGAAGGCAACCAGAAAGGTATAGTCCATCTGCTTTATGTTCAGGTTTTGCCTTAACTATAACTGATGATGATCCCAGAACTATCAGGGAAGTAGTAGATTCATAGGATGGAAAACTCTGGAAGGAGGCCATGGTTGATGAAATGGCATCCTTGCACAAAAATGAGGCATGGTATTTGGTGGAGTTGCCGGCTGGAAGGAATCCCATTGGGAGAAAATGGGTGTTTAAGAAGAAGATGAATGTAGAATGCAAGATGGAGAAATACAAATCTTGGTTGGTAGAAAAAGGTTATTCCCAGGTGTCGGGAATTGATTTTGGTGATATTTTTTCTCATGTTGCCAAAGTTACTTCTATTAGATTACTTTTATCTGTTGTTGTTGCATTTGATTTTGAGATAGAACAGATGGATGTGAAGACAACATTTCTTCACAGGGATCTAGAAGAGGAGATCTACATGAAGCAACGTGAAGTCTTTATGGTGAAGGTTAAGAAAGAACTGGTGTGCAGGTTGAAGAAGTCTCTGTATGGGTTAAAACAATCACCAAGGATGTGGTATCAGAAATTTGATACCTATATACGGGGACTTGGATTCACTAGAAGCAAGGAGGATCAATGTGTTTATTTTAAATTAATTGGTGACCGTTTTATTTATTTGGTCTTGTATGTGGATGATATGTTGTTGATTGGAAATGACAAAGAAATTATCTAAGATTTGAAGACCCAACTATTCTCCAAATTCGACATGAAGGAACTTGGTGCTGCAAACTATATTTTGGGCATGGAAATTAAGAGAGATCGGGCAAAGAGGAAGATCTGGTTAAACCAGAGGAAGTATGTCGAGACTATATTGCAGAGGTTCAAAATGCATGATAGTAAACCGGTGAGTGTTCCTATTCCTGTAGGTGCAAAGCTATCTGCTGAACAGTGTCCCAAGACACAAGAAGAAGAGGAGGATATGTCCCGTGTTCCATATGCAAGTGCAGTGGGTAGCCTGATGTATGCAACGGTCTGTATTAGACCAGACATTTCACATGCAGTGGGAGTATTGAGCAGGTTTATGTCAAACCCAGGGAAGGAGCATTGGACAGCAGTGAAGCGGGTTTTCAGATATTTACGTGGCACTAGTGATTATGGCTCGTGCTACCAGGGAAGACCAGGATTGGAAAGAATGTTGGACATTCGTGGTTTTGTTGATGCAGACTGGGCTGGAGATCTGGACCAAATAAGATCTACAAGTGGGTATGTGTTTAGCCTATTTGGAGGTGCAGTCAGTTGGATGAGTAAAAGACAGTCTGTAGTGGCACTTTCAACTACAGAGGCAAAATACATAGCAACCACTCATGCAAGCAAGGAAGCAGTTTGGTTGCAGAGATTGTGTTCAAGTATGGGGTTGGTACAACAAGCTATAAGGATAGACTGTGATAGCCAAAGTGCAATTTTCTTGGCTAAGAACCATGCTTATCATTCAAAGACAAAGCACATTGATGTTCAATATCACTTTGTTAGAGATATGGTTGAGGGTAAAAGGGTGTTGCTGGTAAAGGTGGACACTTTGAAGAATGTTGCAGATGCATTGACGAAGTCTATAAGCACTCAAAAGTTCTCTTGGTGTAGAGAAACAATGGGTGCTGAAGAATTGGCCAAATGACTAAGCTCTCCTGTGGCCCCCTGTGGAAAGAAAACAAGAAGTGGGAGAATGTTGGGTGTGTGTTATATTCTTTCCACGACTAGCCCCACATGATGTACGTTGCGCCGGGCACAGTTGGGGGGTCACAGGGGGGGCGGCAGCGCCCCGGCGAATTTTTTTTTTGGTATGCGGTCCCACTCATAGTTAGACCCACCCATGTTTTGTGCATGAGTTTGCACATGGTTTTGGGGTACGATGGTTTTCAGCCCCTGGTATTTTGTAGATCTGGTCAAGGGAACTACGGTTATGTTCTAATCCAGAGTTAATGGATTTGGGTTTATGTATGCTTCAGCATGTATATATATGTGTTGTAACACTAAAAGGAATATAATGAAAAATCAAGCTGGTCGTCCTGATTTGGGATCCAGGGGAAAATATCTGTGTTTATCAGTTTTATGTTTTATGCTCTCGCTATGGTTTATTTTCTGTTATAAGATTCGTGTGTAGATAATTTATGTTCAGGGTTAAAACCTACAGGAAGTAACTTACGATCATATAAAATTTTTAATCCTCTTTCGCTCATATGGCCCAACCGTTGATGCCATAGACGAATAGAATTACTATCGTTTTCAGATACTGTAGAAGCATGATCTAACTCTGTTCTTCCTTCTAACTGAAAAAAATTTCCAACCTTCTTTGCTTTCATTACTAGTAAAATTCCTTTATAAACTTTCATTACTACACCTTGAATAAAGGTTTTATATCCATTTGTGTCTAGCACTCCTAGAGAAATGAGGTTTTTTCTGAGTTCAGGCACGTGTCTTACATCAGTTAATATTTTATTTGTCCCATCAAACATTTTAATCTGGATGCTTCCAATTCCCACAATATTACATGAGACATCATTTCACATGTAAACCACTCCATCATTGATTGATTTATAAGATTTAAACCACTCTCTATGAATGCACATGTGATTTGACGCACCAGAATCTAACAACCAATGTTGATCATGATTAGACAAACTAACTGATAACACTTCATCACTTATACCTGAAACGGATGTTGAACCTGTATATGTTGTGTTTGCTTCTTTCTTCTCTGTCGAAGAGTCTCCTTTGGATGTTTGTTGTCTCTTCCAACAGTCCTTCTTCAAATGTCCTGATTTGCCACAAAACCAACATTTTACCTTACTCTTCTGCCCTTTCGATTTTGACCGTGAGTTGTTCTTCTTATTGAAGTGTCTTTCTTTAGAACGACCTCTAACCATCATTGCTTCTGATGTAGAGGTTTCTGAATTTGACCTTTTCCTTGTTTCTTCAGATAACAAAGCTCCAACAACATCATCAAATTCAAGGGTTTCTGATGAACTAAGACTTATAGAAGTAACAAAATGATCCCATGACTCGGGCAACGAGCATAATAAAGTTACAGCTTTATCTTCTGAATCAAATTTTACATCTGTACTATCTAACTGCACCATAAGAGTATTAAAGGTATTCAAATGATCAGTTATTGATATACCTTCCTTCATGCGCAAGCTGTACAATTGTCTCTTCAGAAGAATCCTATTGGTTAAGGATTTTGTCATGTACAAATTTTCAAGCTTTGTCCACAAACCAGCATCAGTTTTCTCTGACACAATGTTAAATAAAACATCATTCGCCAAACACAACCGTATGCCACTCAGTGCTCTATCATCCATGTCACTCCATTCGTCATCTGTCATGGCGAAAGGTTGCTTGGATTTTCCCAAAAGTGCTTTCGCCACGCCTTGTTGAATGAGTAGATCGTGCATCTTAACTTTCCAGATCTCGAAGTTATTTTTCCCATTAAACTTCTCGATCTCAAATCGAGCACTTTGAGTTTTTGACATTTTGAGTAGTTTGTGTCAAGAAATTTCCAATTTCAAGTCTTAAGAAATGAAGATTTTATTTTTTAATCAAAATTAATAATTTTGATAAAAAAAAAAATGCCCTTTTAAAAAAAATATGCATTCCTTTCGCACATTCCACTATTGAAAAAAACTTAGTCCTAAGCCCTAGGCCCTAGGCCCTACACAAGTGCATATTGCAAAAAATCGATATACAAGGTATCGATTTTAAATTTCATTATAACAAAAATCTTCATTTAACATTTCAATACAAATCGATTTAAACATTAATCGATTTAACAAAAAAATCTCCTTACCATATCACAGCTCGGCAACTTCAGATCTTGGAAGCTGAATGCTTACCAACACTGGATTATACCTCAAATGCACGTTAATATAAGTTCAATTTATATCAAGGTTCGTAGGCAGCTCGTTTTATACCAAATTATTTATACCAATCCATGCTCATTTTCTGAGGATTAACTTCACTTAACACTGGGTGGATGATATGCGTTCACGTCTCCTTAATTCGCTGTCAACATGAATTAACACAGCGAAAAAAAACAGCGGCTCCTGCTCATCGTCACGGCAATCACCATCGGCTCCATTTCAAAATGCTATTCTTCGCTCAGCCACAAAATCGTATGGAGACACAAGCTCGAAAAACCTCAACAGTATTCCACGCAGCTTCTTTGAAACAGGGAACTTCTTTGACACAGTCGATTTCACATGGCAATTTCACCGCAAACACAAATCCTTTGCAAACGCTATTGTATAGACTCAAAGTGATTATCACTGTAAAACCAAAAGCACAAACTACAACGTGCTTAGCAGGAGAGAATATGCTACTCACACGCAGCAGACCCGGCCTCTCGGCTCCTCTGTCACACATGGCAGACCCGGCATCTTGGCTCCTCTATCACACGCAGCAGACCCGGCCTCTCGGCTTTGATACCAATTGTTAGAGTCAAGCAGCGAAAAAACAAATAAAACATACACACAGCATAAAACATGAGACAACAGATTTAACATGGTTCACCCAACCAATCTGGGCTACGTCCACCAAACAGAGGTATCGGCAGTCTTATTTCTAAACAGGAGATTTACAACAACATAGTTTCTCATTTGCACTTCTCTTCCACTCACCTCACAGCCCTCATGCGCAGAAACCTCTACGGGCTTACATTTTATACCTGGGAGTAGAAATTGAATCATAAATTCAATCACAACAAAATAGGATGCAATAACTCCACATCAGGATTAGATGCAATTAATTTAGCAACAAATCCTATTGTTGTCATATTTATGAGATTTTCTCCAAATTATTATTAGAAATCTCAACATATAACAGCGCGTCCACCTCATCACCTTGAACCTAGAGTACTATAACGACGAGAATTGAACTTGTGTTGAGGGCTATAACAGCCCGTCCACCTCATCACCGTTTAACCAAGACCCCACAGACTAAATATAGATGTTGATATTTTGTTTTGTTTTTGTTTTTATTAAATATGGATGTTGATGTTTTGTTTTTGTTTTTTTTCATTATGGCTAATTGGTATATATATATTTCTATGAAATGATAATTTTTGAAGTATTTTGGGTTTTTTTCTCAAAAATTTAATAGAAAATTTTAATAGTTATAGATTTATGGTTTAATGTGCAAGCTTTTTAAAAAGTGCTAAATTCATTTACACATTCTTGTTGTATCTGATTGGCTAAAGTTGATATTGGACATAGCCCAAATTCTTCCAATAAATTATGGAATCAACATAATTAAAAAACAAAAATTATTAAAAATTATTTTAAATTAAAAAAAAATTACAATCTAATCTAACCTAAAATCAGTTACCAAAATAAATTAAAAAAAAAAAAAAATCATTTTATTTAGTGAATTTCTCATACGTTTTTACCTTTTTCAGTAATCATCACAAATATTTATAATATTTTCAATAATTTCGGCGAAAATCATGTGACGGAAATTCAGCGAAAATACACTCACAATTTGCTTATTTTATTCCTTGTGATTCATCAAAATAAAACCGAATGTATGTGATTGTTA
Source organism: Pinus albicaulis (assembly GCA_034641835.2). Lineage (NCBI taxonomy): Eukaryota > Viridiplantae > Streptophyta > Pinopsida > Pinales > Pinaceae > Pinus > Pinus albicaulis. Next base: position 36,635,322 of record CM076578.1, read on the forward strand.
GAATGTATAATTCCTACTTGTCCAGTTGTGACTCTCTATGTATAGAGTTTGTTCCTATTCAATAGGAATTAGCTAAAACTAGTTTCCTTATTTGGTGTGAGCTTGAGATATTCCCTCAACCAACTTACTGTACGTCCAAGATAGATTTCCTATCTTGAGACTAATTCATGTATAAATGTGTATAATCTATTTAATTAATAATATAGTTTGTATATTAAAGTTTTATTTTGGTATCAGAGCAGTAAAGGCCTGGACCTCGGCCCCTCTTGGGCTGAGGGAAGTAGAAGAGAGAGATTCTAATTTAGTAAAATTATATATTCGACTTTTGAATGAAACGCTGTGGATTCTGCGTTATCTGGTTAAGAGGTGTGTGAAAAGACAGTGAATACGCACGCACGCCGAGTTGCAGTCAGTCAGATTTGACTGCGCTGTCCATCCCCTCTGCCTGAAGTTAAGTGCTGTTTGTGCCAGCACGTGGGATTGCTGCTCGAGGTAGCATATGGTGTTATTCATTTAAGTTTTTGGATATTTTTTTCGATTTTGATTTGGAATTTCGTTCTTTTTTCAATTATTTGGAGTAGTTGGAGGCCGTGCTTTCTGTTTTTCCAATATCAGGGAGAAGAGGTAAACGTTCTATAAAAGAGAAAAAGTTGAGAGAGAATGGCACAGATACAAGTCCAACCCCAAAACCCTGTTGTTTCACAGCAGCAACAGGCTGTTGCCAATGGAAGCAACAATCTGCCCAATTCATTCATATTGACATCTCTGTATGTGGGGGATCTGGAGCCCAGTGTTACTGACGGCCAGATTTATGAGCTCTTCCAGCACATTGGCCGCGTTCTCTCTGTTCGAATTTGCAGAGATATAAGCACCAAGAGTTCTCCTGGATACGCTTATGTCAATTACGGCGCTGCGGAAAATGCTGGCAGGGCTTTAGATCAGTTGAATTTTACACCTCTTAATGGAAAGCCTATTCGGATAATGTATTCACATCGGGACCCCAGCATTCGAAAGAGTGGATCAGTAAACATGATGAAACGTGAAGACCTTTTCGCATCTCAGGGAGGTCCCATCATTTTGCAACTGATAGAAAACGAATATGGAAAAATTGCCGATTATTTCGGAGCAAAGGGGCATTCATACATCAATTGGGCAGCTAACATGTCAGTAAATCTGAAGACTGGTGTTCCTTGGACAATGTGCAAGGATTCAGATGCGCCCAGCTACGTGATCAATACTTGTAATGGCATGTATTGTGGGCGCTTATTCACCCCTAACTCAAAAAAAATGCGCCAAAGATGTGGTGTATGAGGTAAGAGAAACGGCTTATTTTTTTTAAATGGCATAATGGTTAATGTCTTGAGGATCAGCGGGCATTTTTTTTTGTGTGGAGCATGTATTTGGTCATACGAGAAGAAGAAAGAAAGGCAGTGTGTGGAGTGCTTTGGCACTCCCCAAGTAACTCTTGAATGTATGGAAGCATTGAGCTTAGCTAACTCAATGGAGTGGTTTTGTTAGAATTAGCTACTCTAACAAATCGCTCAGGTGAATTCAAGACAACATTTAGACAAGAAAAAGAAAAATGATGTAAAGATACTTCATGGTGGATAGCAAGACTGAAGTGTAACAAATATTAATTTTGTGCAACAACCCAACAATGACTCTGAAAATTGAAGGATGATGGACATGTAGGTGAACGTTTGTGTGAATTAGTGTGGGTTTCTTAGAATAAACTTTTGATGATGAGTCACTCAGTTGAATGGTAAGCAAGTCTAGGATGGTTTTGTAGTGGTCATTTGATGTACCTGGTAACTCCAAGAGATGGAGTATGTACGCCTTATAAAGGCATGTGTATCCCCGTAAAAGTTCGTGGTAATCTCAAAACCACTTTGTAACTACAGGTTCATGGTCAGCCAAAAACCATTTTGCAGTGTCAGTTTGTGGTCAGCGAAAAACCACGTATAATAGTGAAGCAGACTGGAAATAAGGTTTATGTCAGTGTTTGCCACTGAAGGAAGAGCATGGTTACGGGTCATCCGATAAAACCCCGATGAAGGAAGAGCATGGTTACGGGTCATCCGATAAAACCCACGTTGGAGGGGGATATGTAGATACAGGTACATGTATGCAGTGATAATGGTTGACAGAACCATGTATACGAAGGACATCCTACAAGACCAGCGGTTGCAGCGGTTGGTACCCATGCATTCCGGTGGATGGTTGCTCCTTTATATGGACGTCGACATATTTTTTGTTATGTTTGACCACAACTAGATTTTGCGAAGTGATATCGAGACAAGTAGTCATTAAGGGGGTGTGTTAGAATGTATAATTCCTACTTGTCCAGTTGTGACTCTCTATGTATAGAGTTTGTTCCTATTCAATAGGAATTAGCTAAAACTAGTTTCCTTATTTGGTGTGAGCTTGAGATATTCCCTCAACCAACTTACTGTACGTCCAAGATAGATTTCCTATCTTGAGACTAATTCATGTATAAATGTGTATAATCTATTTAATTAATAATATAGTTTGCATATTAAAGATTTATTTGTGATTGCTCGTGATTTCTGATTATAAAAATTTAAAAAATTCCACTACAATACAAAAGGAAAATAAAAAATGGTTGAATTACGCCACATATAATATACTCAAATTTTCCTTAATTTTATTCCTCTGGATTCATCCTACCAAAAAATGTTGAATTTCCGCTAAATGCATTTCAAATTTTGCTGCCATCATCCAAACAAAGTCAAAATCACTGAAATCTTTCTGTGACATTTTTGGACATTCCTGCTGGATAATTTGGCTAAATGGACGCTAACATACGGTACTAAGTAGAATCTCCATGTTTTGGTAGAATGCCGATATATTTATTTTGGGTATCTGTAAATGAAAGATAGACAAATCTATAAAATATGTACGGTTTTTGTTAAAATCTTAATACAAAAATGTGTTTTCTTCTCAAAAAAATCACTGAAATCTTGTGAAGCACTCAATGATACCACCTACGAGTAAAGGAGGAAAAAAAAGTGCACGCAAAACACAAGTGGTATACCCTATATCTTTTCTTTTTCTTGGAATTGATCGGAATTTTAATGGGAGGCATTTAGAGGAATGGGTAACTGATTCGGCAAGAATTTTAATGGGAGGAATTTACTAGAATGTAGTTAGTTATCATTATAAATTTAAAAAAATATATATATAACATGAAATTTAGTAAAAGTTCTTCTAACTTTATCAATATATTATCAAAATTTTCAAATGAAAAGTATCACAAACCATTTAACCATTCAATCAAACTAAACCCATGTGACATTAATACCACTTCCTGTGAAAGTGGCCCAACAGGAATGCATATCGGTTATCGCTTAAATATCGGCAAACAAAACTTAGTTGTTTATTTAGCTAACAGAATTGTTTGCAGTTTTTTTGGGAAATCTGGTAAAAAAAATTCAAAAAATTAAATAGTTGAAGTGTTTGAATTGCTTTTTTTATAGTGAAAATAAATTTAGCACTATCAAAAACCCTTACAACACTCAAAATACTGAAATTTAACAACTGTAAACAAAATTCTAATAAATCTTTGACAAAATTTATCAAAATCTTTACCAAATTCTAAATTATTCTGTAAATTTTTTAAACTACCATCAAAACTTATCATATATAAACAACATACATGAGAATTGATTACTACTCACCAAACACCAAACACCGTTGTACACGACTAACTTTATAAATTCTGTTTCCTCTGCAGTCTGTTCAAAAAAGACCACCCTTCTGTCCTCAAAGGACAAATGTAACTACAGATAGATATTTTTCCGATTTATTCTAGGATAATGACGCACAGAATAAAAACAGCCGACACAAAATACATGATATTGAGTATAAATTTGATAAAGGTAGATTTAGAATCGATTTGTTTTTGTGTTATTTTTTGAAAGTTTTTTAAGCGGATTTTTTTGGTTTTTTTTATTTTTTTTATTTTATAAGAATTCATTAAAAATATAAGTTTGATGGGTAACTTTGTACAATCTAAGTGTCTTATTAATTTTCAGAGTGCTGAATCTATATATGTAGTCAAAAAAACTAATTGAAATAACATAAATCAAGATTTCGCCTCAAATATTTTCACCAAAAACTCAAAAAAAAAAGCATTAAAAATAACTCCCTTTAAAAATCATAACAATGAATGTAACTCTAATACAGGCTATGAAAAAAAATACTGTTTAAAGAAAACGAAAAACTCTAATACCTGCTCCAGCAAGATTGAGTTTGAATGAGGTCATTATAATAAAAACAAAAGCCTCAAAAATGGAACCACAACTTCCTCCATGAAATCTAAACTACTCAACAGTTCTACGTAACCCACACCCTTTGAACTTCTCACTTAAATCTACAGATAGCGGCTTACACAAATTGGATTCGCTCTTTTAACGTGGTTGGAAAAAGAAAGTTAGATGGCTTCTGCAAGTCCAAACATTGAAGATCCACTATTTATTACTGTTTACATTGATGTGTTGAATGCCCTATTTGAATGTTAAACAAAGTCACATAATAATCATGTTAACTTTGTTTTCTCCTTAATAGTTTTTATCTATCAGATTTTCAAAATAAATATTACAATCCATATTCAACACTGTAATACTAATCTCACGGATTGAAGATCAAGCAACACAAATTACAAAATATTAATCCTATTCATCCATTCCGAGTGGTGGCCATATTATTGTTATTCCTATTCATCCTTTCTGAATGGTGCCACAACATTGAGAGGACATACCACCATGCAGATGTAAAGAAAATTGCAGAGAGACGGCCATAGAAAGCCAGACAAAACAGCGTGATGATCATTGAAGTTGCAACCGCACTAGCATGGTAACCCATGGCCGGTCTGGTTCTCCTGTAAAAGTTATCCGGTCCCTGTGGTCTTGCAGGTCTTGTGGACCGATTGTCCATGGGAACAATACTGAATGTTTTGCCTTTGGATTTATTATGATGGTGATGCTTGTGTTTATGATTGACTTCTTTAGGCTTAACAGCCCTCGGAGAAGCCGAAACCAAGAACTCGATTGGCTGAACGTAAGATCCCCGAAGGCTGCCTGTTGCAATTGCGTTCACATTAAGGTCCGGTGTTGGGGTTATTATGCTGAGCTTCTCGATATCTGTCTCCTCTTTATTTGCCTCAATGCCGCCTCCATTCTGACTAGTGCGAGGCTTTCCAGGGTTTCTGGAAAGCAGTGAATTAGAGCATAAAACAAACTTCTTCATGCACACCACATCACCAACCGCCATGGCTGCGGCCGCTGGAACGGCCGATCTTCTCACCGAGATCGCAGTCAAACTCGAAACCCCGCAGGCCATAGTCTTCAAAATCCAAAACCACTGCATGACCAGGCAATGGCTTCTCTCATCCAACACACATATGGGAATACTCTCAGATTCGTCATTAACATGACTTCTTTCATCTTTTCTCATCAATTCCCCATCCTTCTCGCCATTACTAATCTCTGCGGGTCCCAGGATCGAAACTCCAGCAGTACCCCAGCAACTGTTTTTCTTCCTCATTACCTCTCCGTCTCTCACCACAAACGGAATCCATCCCTTCTTCGAATATTGGAATTTCACCATGGACTCAGGCACGCCAGTCTCCTTGGCAATACATTCTCTTCTGGCAGAGAGGTCGGCGCTGATGCTCTGGAACTTGTCGAGCCCGATGGTAGAAAAAGGATTCGACCTCCTTCCATGTCTCTGCCGGGATCTCCGTTTGGGCGAGTCCACGATTTCTTCTGCTTCACCTTTCACTGATATCCTTCCACAACGCATTATTTTCTCTCTCTATGATATACAGCCGAATATCAATTGATCCCGCAAAACAAACGACACACTAATTCAGCTATTCCCAGCGCCTCAAAGTTTCAGCATTCCGCCGTTTTTTATCTATATCCGATTGAGGCTGACACTACAAATCAATCATGAAAGTCAACCATTGTGTCCGAAAGCTACCCCTCCTCTGCAATAATTTAATATGGTTTTCAGAAATATATAAATATATATTTATTTTTGGCTATTGCTACGAAGTTGGAATAGTTCAACAAAATAACGCGAGTGACGTCACCGACACTACCGTGGGAAAGAAGTTTTTGTTTGTGACAAAGTCTGACATAAAACAAGGACAAAGCCCGGACTTTATAGCAGAATGTCTACATCGCTGTAAATGGATCAATGTATTTTTTAATATAATATATAATTATAAATATAATTATTTTTATATATTACTTTAGATTTATTTTAAAGGGTCTAGAGAATCAAATCTCTCAAGATGCAAATTTTTTTTCAATTTTTGCATTCAAAAAATATGTTTGTACCTCCAAAGATTTGATCCCTCTTCACACTTGATAGATCTAAAGTTAAGATGGATCTAAGTTGATTTTAGTGGTGTGTGGCCAGGAACATCTATTGAAGATATGAATTTTTTTTATCAATAATATGTAAATATCTAATATTAATATAATCATTTTAAATATGTTAAATATGTCTAACATTAACCTCATCATTTTTAATTTAAAATTTGCTTAGTTACCTTAGTTGAGATTGAAAAAAGATTAAATACAAAAAAAATATTAAATACAAATTTTGAATGCAAAGTGACGATAATAGTGGTGAATGATAGAAAATGTAAATAATAAGAATGTTTCGACTTTTCGAACCCAACCAAAATGGTTCATCTTCAGGAAAATATTTGTGGGTAAGACTAATCTCACACATAAGGTATAAATATGACAGTGAGGGCTGATGAGCGGGAGAAGCAAGTGAGGCCGACTTTAAAATTCTAAAATTAAATAATTAATTAATTGTAGAGATTAGAGGCGTCCCTACATTTTTCCCTTATATGTATTGTTCAAATAATCCGAGATATGTATCGTTCAAATAATCCAAGATCTATATCGTTCTACATTGAAATCAATGCATCCAATGCAAGAAATCAAATTGGATTAGAAATTAACATTTACACTCAAATCAATGCATCTAGTTCAAGTAAGAAAATAAGATTAGAAACCAACATATAAATTGAAATCAATGCACTTAGTGCAAGCAATCAAATAGGATTATAAATCACTATCTACACTGAAATCAATGCATTTAGTGTAAGCAATCAAATAGGATTAGAAATCGTCTACACTGAAATCAATGCATCTAGTGCAAGCAATCTGAATTATAATTTGGAATGAGCATCTACATTGAAATCAATGCAGCTAGTGCAAGCAATTAAATATGATTATAAATTACCATCTACACTGGAATCAATGAAATTAGCCAAAGCAATCAAATAGGATTAGAAATCATCTACATTGAAATCAATGCATCTAGTGCAAGCAATCAAATATCATTAGAAATCAATATCTATACTAAAATCAATTCATCTTGGGGAAACAATCAAATAGGATTAGAAATCACCATTTACACTGAAATCAATGCATCTATTGCAAGCAATCAAATAGGATTAGAAATCACCATCTACATTAACACCAATACATCTAGTGCAAACAATCAAATAAGATTAGAAATCACCATCTACTGTGAAATCAGTGCATCTAGTGCAAGAAATATTCTTCCCTCTCTCCCCCCTCCATCTATATCTATATCTCCCTCCATCTTTGTTTATCTCTTTATCTCAACGCCTCCCCCTTCCCCACCCCTAAACATACACACACTCTCTCAGATCTCTCCCTTGTCACTCCCTCTCTCTCTCTCCACTTCTCACTCTCTATGTATTTCTTCTTCTCTCCCTCTCTCCCCCTCCTACTCCATCTCTCTATCGTTCCCTTTCTCCTCCTCTATCTCATCTTTCCTCTCCCTCCCTTTCTCTCCTACCTCCCCCTCTCTCTGCCCTCCAATCTTCTCATTATCTTCGTCCCTCTCTCCTTCTTCCCCCCTCCATATTTGTGTCTCCTTCTCCCTCTCTTACCCTTCTCAACCTCTCACACTCCTCTCGCTCTCTTACCCTTCTCATCCTCTCTCACTCCTCTCTCTCTTTCTCTGTCTCTTCATTTCTCATCTCCCCTTTCTTGTAGTTTATCTTTATCTCTCCCTTGTCACTGGCCATCTCTCGACCTCTATCACTCTATGTCTTTGTTCTTCCCTCCCATATATATCTAGAGTTAATATATATCATGATATATTATAATATAACAAATTCAATATTGTATTAATCCAAAGTTATTAAATTTAATAACATTAATATTATAATATATTAATATGAATATTAGATTTAATCATAATAATAATAATCTTTTGATACTAATATTAGGGTTAATAATGTTTTTTTTTGCATGATATTAATAATAATTTGGCTTATGGTATTTGACCCATAGGCCTCACTTAAATAAAACCTATTTTCTAAGTGTTGTAAATATAAAGAGGCATATGGAGTAAATATAAAAAGAGGTTTTATTATTTACCATGCCCCTGCTGTATTTATATTTATATTTATTTACCATACCTCTTTTATTTACCAATGTATTTGGTCAGACTTCGTATATACTTAGATGTTGATTTTTAATCATATTTGATATATTTTTATGTATTTACCATACCTCTTTATACCTGCTTTATATTTATTTATTTACCATACTTATTTTATAAATAAGGTATTTGGTCCATGATATTAATAATAATTTGTCCCATGATATTTGGCCCATAGGCTTCACCTAAATAAAACCTCTTTTTAGAGTTTTTAGTAAATATAAAAAGGTGTATGCATTAAATATAAAAAGAGGTTTTATTTATTTACCATACCTCTAGTCTATTTATATTTTTATTTATTTACCATAAGTAAGTATAAAAAGAGATTTGATTTATTTACCATATATCCAGTACTTTTGGAGTAAGTATAAATATAGCTTTTATTTATTTACCATATCTTCGGTTTTTTGAGTGTTCGTAAATAAAATCCAACGAATCTAAAAAGTTAGAAAACAAAAATCTAGCAAATATGAATAATAATAATCAAATAAAATTTTATGAAAAATTCTTAGTTATAGAGTGATTTGCTTATTAAATACAATTTTAAAAAATTAAAAAATTATCAAAATTTTCTTTCGAAATTATGAAGGTTTTCTTTGTTGCAAAAATATTTTAAATAACAAAACAAATTACGGTCTAACCTAAAATTTTATCGGTTACCAAAATAAACTTTAAAAAAATCCATTTTATTCGGTGTATTTCTCATACGTTTTCACCTTTTTCAATTATCATCACAAAAATTTATAATATTTTCAATAAGTTCGGCGAAAAACATGGGACGGAAATTCGGCTAAAATACACTCACAATTTGCTTATATTATTCGTTGTGATTTATCAAAATAAAATCAAATGTATTTGATTGCTCGTGATTGCAAGAAAGAAGAAAAAAAAAAAAATTCCGCTACTATACACAAGAAAATAAAGAAATGGTTGAATTACGCGAAATATAATATACTCAAAATTTCCCTAATTTTATTCCTCGGAATTCATCCTACCAAAAATGTTGAATGCACCCAAGCATACCACATACGAGTAAAGGAGAAAAAAAAAGTGCACGCAAAACATAGGTGGTATACTGTATATCTTTCTTTTTTTCTTGGAATTCTTAGGAATTTTTAATGGAAGTAATTTAGAGGAATCCGTAACTGATTAGGGTCAGTTTGGAGGTTGGTTTTTTTTTCGGAATTCATAAAAAGTTTATGAAGAGGAATTTAGAAGAATGGTGAAGAGGAATTTAGAAGAATGGGTAATTGGTTAGGGTTAGATAGGAGGTTTAAGTTTAGATTGATATGACAAGAATGAATCTAGTTTTCTATTATTATTGTAAATTTTTAACTAAGAAATTAAAGTATAATATGAAATTTAGTAAAAGCAAAAAGAGGTGGGATAAAAATATATTTTTGTAACTTTTTCACAATGAATCAATATCATATCAAAATTTCCCAATGAAAAGTATCACAAATATAATCCAATTGCAAGAATACATCAACACTGTAAAACTATACTCAGGGATTGACGATCAAGCAACACAAAATACAAAATATTATGATTGCTATTCCTATTCATCTATTCCAAGTGGTGGCCATATTATTGTTATTCCTATTCATCCTTTCTGAATGGTGCCGCAACATTGAGAGGACATACCACCATGCAGATGTAAAAAAGATTGCAGAGAGATGGCCATAGAAGGCCAGACAAAACAGCGTGATGATCATAGCAGTTGCAACTGTACTCACATCGTAACCCATGGACGGTCTGGTTCTCCTGTAAAAGTTATCCGTCCCCTGTGGTTTTGTAGGTCCTGTGGACCAATTGTCCATGGGGACAATTCTGAATGTTTTGGCTTTCGATTTATTATGATGGTGCTGCTTGTGTTTATGATTGACGTGTTTAGGCTTAACAACCCTCTGTCGAAAATATTAAAGTCACCTGTGTACCCTATGCAGGTAGAAAACAGAGTACAAAGGGGCAGAGGATATTGCGTGCACAACACTGTGCATTCAAGAAGAATGGAGAAACTGTAGGGATGAATTTATTTTGGTTATGGCCGCAACCACCATTGCAGAGAAGAAATTGAATTTCGTAGTCTATTTTGCAGGAGAAATTGAAGAATCCGTGGTCCAAGCCACGCAACAGCAGTTTATTAAAGAGAAGTCATTTCAGGCTTTTAAGCCCTCAACAACTAATCAGAGTTTTTTTTAAACGCGCCAAAGATTTTAAGTCTTGAATGGGCCACGTTATCTGTGGTCCCCACTTCATCGGAATCACAATGTTTTATTTTGAAGTGTCTTGTTGATATGAAGTCCCGTCGCGATGCGATGTTGCGATATCGCACATCGCATATCGCAACGGACGCGTGTTACATACCACAGAAAATATCACCGCCGATGTTGCGATGCGATGTGGTCCCCACATCCATCGCACATTGCAAACACTTATCGCCATCCGCCCAAACCGCAGGTTCATTGTTATCACCGCGATGCGATGTGGTCCCCACCACCATCGCAATCGCGCATTGCAACTATCCGCCCACCGCTTATGATAATGCTTGTTATCTGCCGATGCGCCGATGCGATCTCCGCTGTGGAGTCCATCACACATCACTCATCGCCATCCGCCAAACCATTCAACCATCCGTTCCAAAGTTCATTGTTGATGCCAATAACGCAAGTGCTTATCGCTCATCGCCAGTTTAAAAAGTCCATTCCACCAAAGCCGATATTCCATCAATCGCCGATTGCGATGTGGGCTCCACTCGCATATCACGCAAATAAAATTTTTGTTTAAAGTTTATGTTCAGGCAGAGTATTAAGGTTTTGTTTAAAACCTTTTATGTTTTGTTTTATGTTTTTTTTATATAACGTCGTGCCATATATATAAAGTAAAAGAGGCCCATAGTTTTATTGTAATGTTATTTTGCTGTGTAAAGAAAAGCCTGCAGATAGAGAAAAGCACAGTAAGACCAGAGAGCACTGTTTTGTGCATTTTGAGAGACAGCGAGAAGTTTTTTTTAGCACTGCGTCTGTAACAATCAAGTATTTTGTAATCCCACTTCTGTGGAAGAAATTTGTAATAGTTTTTTTGTTGTTTGTTGATGAAATAGAAAGCATTTTATGCCATCTCTGTCCAACACTTCTCTATGTTAATAGAGGAGAATTTCATTCTCCCTGTGTGTTTGGAATATTCAGAAATTCCAACATGGTATCAGAGCTTATCCAAGCTCTTTGAAGGTGTCAAAGAAGCTGAAGGAAGGAAGATTTGTTGCAGCAGTTCTCCAGCAGCGTGAAGGCTCAGCAGAAGATTAAGTCAAGGTATTTCTAAAAAAAAAATAGAGTTTTTGTTTTGTTTTAAAGAACAGTCCTAAAAAACAAAGTTTTGTCTTTTAAAGAAGGAAAGACAGATTGTTTAAAAAAAAACACAGTCAAGTTTTATTTTAGAGTTTAGTTTAGAAGCAATGGCTGGACCAAGCACTAGTATGAGTATTGGAAATACTCAGCTTCCACAATTTAATGGGAAGAACTATGATTATTGGGCCATTACCATGAGAGCCCTATTTTCCTCCCAGGACTTATGGGAATTTGTTGAAGATGGTTTTGAAGAACCAGTTGATGAGTAGGATTTTAATGCCTTAACACAGGCAGAGAAGGATTTATTGAAGAGTAATAAGAAGAAGGACTTTAAAGCCCTCTTCTATCTCTATCAAGCAGTACATGAGAGTGTGTTTACAAGGATAGCAGCAGCTAAGAGATCCAAGGATGCATGGGATACTCTGAAGATATTCTATCAAGGTATGGAGAAAGTGAAGACAACAAAACTACAATTGCTAAGAAGAGATTTTGAAACTCTCTGTATGAAAGAGTCTGATAACATAGACTCATTCTTCACACATGTGATTGGAATGGTCACATAGATAAGGTCCCATGGAGAAACACTTGAAGAAAGAAGGATTGTGGAGAAACTATTGAGGAGCCTACCCTCAAGGTTCGATATTATTGTTACCACCATTTAGGAGACAAAGGATCTCTCAAAGTTCACAGTTGATGAACTTCATGCATCTCTGATGACTCATGAACATAGATTGGGAAGATCTGTAAACCCATCTCTAGAACATGCCTTCAAGACCCATATGCCTTTTGGAAGAGGAAGAGGTCAAAGCAGAGGAAGAGGAAGAGGCAGAAGCCAAAATAGAGGAGCAAGAAACAACCCTTCTCATACTCATGAAGGGAGTAGCAATAAGAATCATAGCGAAGGCCAAAGTAGCAGCCAGCAAGGTGGACATCAACATGCTCATGGACAAAGGTATGACAAATCCAATGTCCAATGTCATTATTGCAAAAATTATGGGCACTATGCCAATGAGTGTAGGAAAAAATAAAATGACATGAATAATAGGCAGAATGCTCATGTAGCAAAAGAAGAAAATAACCCAAAGAATGTGTTGTTAACATGTAATGTAGCACAAGATAGACAGGATGATGTATGGTTCTTAGATTCAGGCTGCAGTAATCACATGACTAGAAACATAGCAATGGTTGCCAATCTTGATGAAGAAGTTAAATCAAAAGTAACAACAGGAACTGATACTAAGATTTCTATTAAGGGAAAAGGCAGAGTTAGTATCTATGCAAGAAATGGAGAGCAGAAGTTTGTGCCAGATGTATGCTATGTTCCTGGCTTGAAGTGTAATATTTTGAGCATTGGGTAGCTCATAAACAAAGGTTACAATGTGGTTTTTAAAAATGATGTGTGCACAATAATGGACATACCTCCAAGCAAGAAGATTATTGTTGAAATACAAATGACCAGCAACAGAATGTTTCCACTCAAGCTCAATACAGACTTGAAGAGAAAAGGAAAAAATGTAGCAGCTGTAACTCAAGAGGTCTTTCAGAAGGAAGTGAAAGATGAGAATTGGTTATGGCACTTGAGATTTGGACATCTCAATTTCGAAGGTCTAAATTTGTTGCACAAAAAAGGAATGGTAAGAGGACTACCATTGATAGAGAAATCTGACAACCTATGTGAAGGCTGCATCTTGGGCAAACAACACAGAGAAAACTTTCCATCAATAAAAAGCATAAGGAAAAAAGCACCCTTAGAAATTATTGATTCAGATTTATGTGGGCCGATGCAAACAATATCAGTTTCAGGCATCAATTACATGATGACCTTCATTGATGATTTCACAAGGAAAGTATGGGTTTATTTCTTGAAATATAAAAGTGAAGTATTTGAAAAAATTTGCCACTTTAAAGCTCTAGTAGAGAAACAAAGCGGGCAGCATATCAAAGTTCTTAGAACTGACAGAGGAGGTGAGTACATCTCAAAATATTTTCTGCGTTTTTGCAGAGAGAATGGCATACACAAACAGTTTACTACAAGGTACACACCGCAGCAAAATGGTGTTGCTGAAAGGAAGAATCGAACCATCATGGAAATGGTGAGAAGTATGGTAAAGGCAAAACACTTTCCAAGTGAGTATTGGGCATAAGCTACAAATTGTGATGTGTATATTTTAAATAGATGCCCAAAAAAAGCTGTAATGAACAGAGTTCTAGAAGAAGCATGGAGTGGCAGAAAACAAGGAGTCACCCACATGAGAGATTTTGGGTGTGTGGCTTATGCACACATACCAGATCAGCTGAGAAAAAAGTTGGACAGTAAGGGGGAGAAGTGAATCTTCCTTGGATATTGTGAAGATTCCAAGGGATACAGATTGTATAACCCATCCACTAAGAAGTTTGTTATAAGCAAAGATGTGCAATTCATTGAAGAGGAAGCATGTGATGGAAGCATTCAGAAAACAATCAATGTTAAAAGTTGTTTGTCTCATGATGAAGATGAGGAAGATGTGGCTGAAAATAATACCTCATCAGTAGCACAACCTCCACCAACACAAGGACTGCAAGGGACACCTCAAGCAGGAGTAATAACACCCTTGAGAAGAAATGAGAGTGCTTCTCCAAGCACACCACATGGAGCAGATTTGAGTGCTACTTCAAGCACAAGTACACCAAATGAGAGAGGAATGAGATTTAGAAATTTAAATGAAATTTATGAAAAAGAAGCAACAAATGAAGGTATGAACTCCTTATTTTCTTTGTATTGTCATCTTGATGATCCTATTCATTTTGAGGAAGCTATAAAAGATAATAAAAAATGGATAGAAGCCATAGATGAAGAAATTAATGCAATAGAGAAGAACAAAACATGGGATTTAGTTGATCTCCCAGAAGGGAAAGAAGTCATTGGAGTAAAATGGGTCTACAAGAACAAAAGTAATGCTGAAGGTAAGATAGAAAGACACAAGGCCAGAATTGTTGTCAAGGGATATAAGCAGTGGCATGGAAGAGACTATGAAGAAACTTTTGCACCAATTGCAAGAATGGAAATAGTAAGAGCAGTGTTTTCCATAGCAGCACAAAACAAATGGAAAGTATACCAAATGGATGTAAAACCAGCATTTTTAAATGGAGTGTTAATGGAAGAGGTTTATGTTGAACAACCTCTAGGCTATGAGAAAAAGGTCCAAGAGCAAAAAGTGTGCATATTGAAGAAAGCTCTTTATGGGCTGAAGCAAGGACCAAGAGCATGGTACAGTAGGATAGATTCCTATCTACTGGAAAATGGGTTTGAAAAATATGAAGGAGAACCCACATTATACATCAAAGAGAAAGATGGTAAGATGCTGATAGTTGTTTTATATGTTGATGATGTGATATTTACAAGTAATGATAATTATCTTATTGAAAATTTTAAAACAATCATGAAGGATGAATTTGAAATGACTGATATGGGATTGCTGAGATACTTCTTAGGAATAGAAGTAGAACAAAATGAAAATGGGATTTTTATCTCTCAAGCTAAATATATTAATGAAGTTTTAGAAAGATTTAATATGCAGGAGTGCAAGGCAGCAATTACTCCCACGGTAATGGGATTGAAGTTAAGTAAAGATGACAGCAGCAAGGATTTTGATCCAAGCTTGTATAAGAACATAGTTGGCAGCCTCATGTATTTGACTGCAACTAGTCCAGATATTATGCATGCTGTTAGTTTGATTTCCAGATTTATGGAGAGACCAAAAGAAGCACATTGGCAAGCAGCAAAAAGAATTCTGAAGTATGTGAAAGGAACTAAAAAGTATGGTATTTTGTATACTACTTCAAAAAATTCTGAATTAATTGGATATACTGATAGTGATTGGGCTGAAAGTATTAATGACTGGAAAAGTACTTCTGGTTATGTTTTTCATATGGGTTCAGGAGCCATTTCGTGGGCTTCTAAGAAACAGTCGATTGTAGCATTATCTATAGCAGAGGCAGAGTATGTGGTAGCTACAGCAGCAGCGTGTCAAGCAGTATGCATGAGAAGGATGTTGAGAAATTTGTGTCAAGAATAGGTCAAAGGGACATTGATTTATTGTGACAATAGCTTAGCTATTGCATTATCAAAGAATTATATGTTTCATAAAAGAACAAAACACATAGATGCTAAGTTTCACTATATTAGAGAATTGGTGAACAATGCAGAAATTGTTTTACAGCATTGTAGAACAGAGGAGCAATTTGCAGATATACTGATAAAGCCATTGGGGCAAAAGAGTTTTGAATATTTAAGAAAATGCCTGGATAGGACTGATAACCCAGCAACTAACTTTAAGGGAGAGTGTTGAAAATATTAAAGTCACCTGCGTACCCTGTGCAGGTAGAAAACAGAGTACAAAGGGGTAGAGGATATTGCGTGCACAAAACTGTGCATTCAAGAGGAATGGAGAAACCGTAGGGATGAATTTATTTTGGTTATGGCCGCAACCACCATTGCAGAGAAGAAATTGAATTTTGATATAGGCTGTAGTCTATTTTGCAGGAGAAATTGAAGAATCCGTGGTCCAAGCCACGCAATAGCAGTTTATTAAAGAGAAGTCATTTCAGGCTTTTAAGCCCTCAACAACCAATTAGAATTTTGTTTAAACACGCCAAAGATTTTAACTCATGAATGGGCCACGTTATCTGTGGTCCCCACTTCATTGGAATCACAATGTTTTATTTTGAAGTGTCTTGTTGATATGAATTCTCGCTGCGATGCGATGTTGCGATATCGCACATTGCATATCGCAACGGATTAGTGTTACATACCACATCAAATATCACCGCCGATGTTGCGATGCAATGTGGTCCCCACATCCATCGCACATCGCAAACACTTATCGCCATCTGCCCAAACCGCAGGTTCATTGTTATCACCGCGATGCGATGTGGTCCCCACCACCATCACAATCGCACATCGCAACTGTTCACCCACCGCTTATGATAATGCTTGTTATCTGCCGATGCGCCTATGCGATCTCCGCCGTGGGGTCCATCGCACATCGCTCATCGTCATCCACCAAACCATTCAACCATCCGTTCCAAAGTTCATTGCTAATGCCGATAGCATAAGCACTTATCGCTCATCGCCAGTTTCAAAAGTCCATTCCACCAAAGCCATTGTTCCGTCGATCGTTGATTGCGATGTGGGCTCCACTCTCATATCGCACAAATAAATTTTTTGTTTAAAATTTATGTTCAGGAAGTGTATTAAGATTTTGTTTAAAACCTTTTATGTTTTGTTTTATGTTTTTTTATATAATGCCATGCCATATATATAAAGTAAAAGAGGCCCGTAGTTTTATTGTAATGTTATTTTGATGTGTAAATAAAAGCCCGCAGGCAGAGAAAATCACAGTAAGACCGGAGAGCACTGTTTTGTGCGTTTTGAGAGACAGAGAGAAGTTTTTTTTTTAGCATTGCATCTGTAGCAGTCAAGTATTTTGTAATCCCACTTCTGTGGAAGAAATTTGTAATAGTTTTTTTTTGGTTTGTTGATGAAATAGAAAGCATTTTATGTCATCTCTGTCCAACACTTCTCTGTGTTAATAAAGGAGAATTTTATTCTCGCTGTGTGTTTGGAATATTCAGAAATCCCAACACCCTTGGAGAAGCCGAAACCAAGAACTCGATTGGTTGAACATAAGATCCCCGAAGTTTGCCTGCTGCAATTGCATTCACATTAAGGACCGGTGTTGGGGTTATTGTGCTAAGCTACTCGATGTCTGTCTTTTCTTTAGTTGTCTCAATGCTGCCTCCATTCTGACTAGTGTGAGGGTTTCCGGGGTTTCTGGAAAGCAGTGAATTAGAGCATAAAACAAACTTCTTAATGCACACCACACCACCAAGCGCCATGGTCGTGGCCGCTGGAACGACCGATCTTATCAACGAGATCGCAGTCAAACTCGAAACCCCACAAGTCGTAGTATTCAAAATCCAAACCACTGCATGACTAGGCAATGGCTTCTCTCATCCAACGCACAAATGGGATTACTCTCAGATTCGCCATTAACATGAATTCCTTCATCTTTTCTCATCAATTCCCCATCTTTCTCACCATTACCAATCACTGCAAGTCCTAGGATCAAAACTCCAGCAGTACCCCAGGAATTGTTTTTCTTCCTCATTACCTCTTCGTCTCTCACCACAAACGGAATCCATTCCTTCTTCGAATATTGGAATCTCACCATGGACTCAGGCACGTCAGTCTCCTTGGCAATACATTCTCTTCTGGCGGAGAGGTCGACACTGACGCTCTGGAACTTGTCAAGCCCGCTAGTAGAAAAAGGATTCGATCTCCTTCCATGCCTCTGCCAGGAACTAAGCTTTGACGAGTCCACGATTTCTTCTGCTTCGCCTTTCACTGATATCCTTCCACAACGCATTATGATATAGAGTCAAATATCAATTGATCCTGCAAAATAAACAACACACTAATTCAGCTATTCCCAATGCCTCAGCATTCCATCATTTTCTTATATATCACTGACTAGGACTTACTCTACAAATCAATTATTAAAGTCAACTATTGTGTCCGAAAGTTACCACTCCCCTGCCAATAATTTAATATAGTTTTCGGAAATATATAGATATATATTTACATTTGGCTATGGCTACAAAGTTTGAATAGCCACCGACATTACCGTGCAGGGTTGGAATTTAAATTCCTCTTTCATACAATTTTTTTTGACGTTTTAGGTTATTATGCTTCCCTTCCAGAAATGCTATGTTTAAAATTCTGTCTTTCAAGAGGGATGTTTTGAAAATAAATTAACCCTTTACCAATAAAAGTTTTATTAGAAAATTACCCCTCAATAACACAATTATGTTTAAAAAAATCACATATTTATCATAAGAAAAAAAATGACCATAACACACAAATCACTTATTGAATTATGAATCTTGATTTGACATTGTATGGAAAACTCACAATAAAATCTTCATAACTCTGAAATCAAATTTCCTTGACCAAGACATGCCATAGAATTTATATATACGAAATATGACTGAGGAGATATTATGGGAGATATAAGATGACCAAAAAAAGTAAAACTATAAGATGGGCTAGAGCCTTGTGTCCTCTAGATGATAATCACATGGAATCAATGTGGGAGTCCACGATGGAAGCAAGCATAGTGTATTAAAAGTGTTTTAATATTTCATAAGTGGTGGTAGATGTTGTTCTACATGAGCTAGATTTTTTAGCGCTTTTAAGTGATATGTTGAGACACTGGAGATCTGGTGTTATAGTTGAAGCAACAGTTTCACTGTTCCACATGTGACACTATGACATAGGATAGCTTTCATAAGTGAGTAGTGAGTCACTGAGACTGTGATAGGCCCCTACGCAAACAATCCAATAAGGGTGGGTAGTCAATACGATAAGGAAGAACAAGTGGAAACAAGCAAGATTGTGGTCCAAATTCATTGTGAAAAGGAAGAAGTTTTGTGCTTTTAACTAAGTAGGTTTGATGATGCAATAGCACACTCATGGAATGATTGTTTGTTTCATTCAAGTGATATTTTTAATGAACACACTCATGAATTGATTGTTTGTTTCATTCAAATGGGATTTTTAATGATATTTGCATAAGAGATAGATGCATATTCATTAGATTTCAAGGAAACTATTTGAACTTGGATTACAATCCAACTTACCTTGATCAAATGAACAAATTATGAGTTATTCAACTACATTTATGTTCCAAGCTATCTATAAAATAAAATTTATCACAAAAATCAAATAACCAACTTAGCAAATTTTAAATGGGCATAAAAAAATGCAAAAATAGAATTACTTTATCCATTTTCATTACAAAACAAAATTTAACATTCTAATATAAATAGGTCAAAATACAAAACTAAGATTACAATGGAAATATAAAAGCATTTTAGGGTTTGAAATACTTGTAAATGTTTTGTCTAACATCACAGTTCTACCAAAAAGCTTTCGAAAAGTCCTTAGTAAAATCTGTCAATTCAACCAAGTTATTAAAACCATGTGAATACTAATATGTTATTGGGTTTTAACTAACAAGTCAATTAAATCATTTTGCAAAATAATGTAAATGACAAGCCAAATGCTATATAAATATTATTAAGATGTTTTCACTACATCCAACCTTCTAATTACATGATTATGATAAAGTGTAAATTGGTAGTATTTGGGGGTATATTAAGTTTGGGACTGAAATTGTCATCTAATTAGCAAATTGAATAATATGTTTCACAAGCTTTATAAAATGTAAACGAATCAATTTATATGGAAATTGAAAATAGTGTTGTCTCACACTAATCCATTTATATGGAGTTTATTCATCATAAAGACTCAACTTCACCTTCAAATTCAAATAATAGACTATTACAACTTCAACTTCATATTCAAATAATAGACTATTACATCCACTATTCATTAAAGGTAGCTCCCACTCAAAGTATACAGACAATCACATACTCAATTTCTTATTCAAGACCTAGACTTATATTTTATTTGAAGATCATGAAATTGCCCAACCTTATGCCCTTCCAAACATAGAGTCGGAATATTTTGGCTGAAAAAATAATTTGGATTCTTTGCCTAGCAACAAATTTGAAGAAAATATACACCAATGCCCATTTCTTTGCGCGTTATAACCAAGAGTATGGTTTTGAAGTTTAAATTAGTGTGGAAACCACATCTGATACTCTCTGCATTTCAGAGTTAACTTTTGTAATAATGAATTTGTTTGAATTCCAATATTTTTTTAATAGTAAAATGTTCAGATTACGAAATCGAAATTGTACCAGGAAAATATTCACAATTAATATTTATTTAATATTTATTCGCTGAAAAAACCATTCTCCTCTCATTATACTTCATCTTCCTAAGTTGGAAGTGAAGGAAAATTTCGACTAATTTTAATGTTTAATAACGTTGTGTAAAAGAATTAACAAGTCAAAAATAAGTTCGAGCCCATTCAATGCTCTTCATGCAAGACAGTCATTTAAATTTTTTAACCGTATTTTAGGTTCAAAATGGCTTCGGACGGGCAAAATGCCCGTCAAATTGTCTGCTACCGTGGGAAAGAAGTTTTTGTTTGTAACAAACTCTGATATAAAACAAGCACAAAGCCCAGACTTTCTAGAAGAATGTCTACATCGCCATAACGGTGTCGGATAAACAGCTAAGTGTCATAACTTTCCTAATATTTGTAGGTACTGAGCAGCAGAGCTTTATTTTGAAACCTTTTTATGTTTGCCTCCATGCTTTCAGAATTCCGTGCATTCTTTAATTCTGAAAGGCTGGAAATGGATCAATGTATTTTTTAATATAATATATAATTATAAATATAACTGTTTTTATATATTATTTTAGATTTATTTTAATTTCCGATCTATCAAGTTTTGAGAGGATTAAATCTCTCAAAGAGCAGCTTTTTTTTCAAATTTTGCACTCAAAAAAGAGGTTTGCACTTCCAGATTTGATCTCTCCATGCTTGATATATCCAAAGTAATCTAGGTTGGTTTCAGTGGTCTGTAGCCAAGAAAAATCTATAGAAAATATGAATTTTTTATCAATAATATGTAATATATCTAAAATTAATATAATCATTTTAAATATACTAAATATGTCTAAGATTAACCTTGTCATATTAATTTAAAATTTGCTTAGTTACCTCACTTTGTTGAGATGATAAATATTGTTAATAATTTTAATGATGAAAAAAGATGAAATACAAATTTTGAATGCAAAGTGACGATAATAGCGTTGAATGATAGAAAATGTGAATAATAAGACACATTGTTAATCCAATCACTTTAAAATTAATGTACCATCATACATCCAATTACATCAAATCTGAAATCAACATCTACACTGAAATCAATGCATGTAATAAAAGAAATCAAATAAGATTAGAAAATAAATTTTACACTGAAATCAATGCATTTATTGCAAGCAATCAAATAGGATTATAAATCAGCATTTACACTCAAATCAATGCATCTAGTTCAAGTAAGAAAATAAGATTAGAAACCAACATCTACATTGAAATCAATGCATTTAGTGCAAGCAATCAAATAGGATTAGAAATCACCATTTACACTAAAATCAATGTATTTAGTGCAAGCAATCAAATAGGATTAGAAATCATCTACACTAAAATGAATGCATCTAGTGCAAGCAATCTAAATTATAATTAGAAATGAACATCTACATTGAAATAAATGCAACTAGTGCAAGCAATCAAATAGGATTATAAATTACCATCTACATTGAAATCGATGCATTTAGCCAATGCAATCAAATAGGATTAGAAATCATCTACATTGAAATCAATGCATCTAGTGCAAGAAACCAATATCATTAGAAATCAATATCTACACTAAAATCAATGCATCTTGGGAAAACAATCAAATAGGATTAGAAATCACCATCTACACTAAAATCAATGTGTCTATTGCAAGCAATCAAATAGGATTAGAAATCACCATCTACATTGAAATCAATGCATGTATTGCAAGCAATCAAATAGGATTAGAAATCACCATCTACACTCAAATCAATGCATATAGTGCAAGCAATCAACTAGGATTAGAAATCACCATCTACCCTAAAATCAATGCATCTAGTGTAAGAAATATTCTTCTCTCTCTCCCCCCTCCATCTATATCTATATCTCCCTCCACCTCTCCTTGTTTGTCTCTTTATCTCAACCCCCCCCCCCAAAACACACACTCTCCCACACCATAACTATCAATATCTATGTCCGTCCGTCCCTCTCTCTCTCTCTCTCTCTCTCTCTATTACTATATCCATCCCTCTCACCTTCTCCAACCCCTCCCCCCTTCTCCCCATATCTCCTTCTTTTTCTCTTTATCTCACCCCAAACATACACACACTCTCTCCATATCTACCTTGTCAGTCCCTCTCTCTCTTCACTTCTCACTTGATGTATTTCTTCTTCTATCCCTCTGTCCCCCTCCAACTCCCTCCCTCTCTCCTCCTATCTTTCAAGTCCTCTCTCTTGTCTTTCCTCTCTCTCCATTTCTCTCCTACCCCCCTCTCTCCCCCATCACTCTCATCTTTCCTCTCTATCCCTTTCTATCCTACCTCCCTCTCTCTTCCCCCATCTCTCTCTCTTTCTCTCTCTCTTTCCTCCAATCCTCTCTCTTACCCCATCTCTCTCTCTCTCTCTTTTTCATCCAATCCTCTCTCTTCCCCCTTCTCTCTCTCTCTCTCTCTCTCTCTCTCTCTCTCTCACTCTTTGTGTGTGTGTTGCTATATCCCTCCCTCTCTTCTCCTCTCTCCTTCTCTCTCTTATTCTCTCCATCTCTCCTTCTTTGTCTCTTTATCTCACCCCTAAACATACACACTTTCTCTCAGATCTCTCCCTTGTCACTCCCTCTCTCTCTCTCTCTCTCCACTTCTCACTCTCTATGTATTTCTTCTTCCCTCCCCCTCCTAATGCATCTCTCTATCATTCCTTCTCTCCTCTTCTCTCTCAAGTCCTCTCTCTCGTCTTTCCTCTCCCTTCCTTTCTCTCCTACCTCCCCTCCTCTCTCTCTCTCTCTTTGACCTCCAATCCTCTCATTATCTTTGTCCCTCTCCTTCCGCTCCCCCCCCCCTCCATCTTTGTGTCTCCCTCTCCCTATCTTACCCTTCTCAACCTTTCGCACTCCTCTCGCTCTCATACCCTAAATAAAACCTATTTTCTCATTGTTGTAGATATAAAGAGGAATATGGAATAAAAAGAGGTTTTATTTTTTACCATACCTCTTTTTTTTTATATTAGGATATTCCGACACATAGGAAATAGTTAAGAATAACTTAGTCTACTGTAGAGTTAGGTAAAGTGTGTTTATTTACCATGTACATTTGTAACTTATAATCCGATAGTCACGATTTGTAATGATATGACGGTTATCTCTCACCTCGGTATTAACGACACTTGATCCGTGGCTTAACACCCGATTGGTCCATGATCTCTATTTAAAAAGCATGGAGGGTCATTTGTCCGGTAAACGTTTATTAGAGAAACATATGTGGCTTTTCTTTTATATTAATAAATTCCCTGAAGTGGCCGTGTTGGCTCAGGGTGTGGATTGTTTCCCTCTTTGAGGGTTTTAACCACGTGATTATACTAGTGTACTGATTTTTTATTTGTTTGTGAGCAGTGACCTTTGGTTTTTGATCTACAGAACTTACCTTGTAAATTCCTACATGGTATCAGAGCTATTTTGAGGGCCGCGTCCATTGTTGATCAAAATCCGAAGCCGGTTTTGACTGCATGTGAATGTCATTTTGTAGATCTACTATTTCTAAACATTTTTGGGCTTGGAGAATTGCTCGGTTGTGTCCGGAGCATCTGTTACAGTGAGGAACACCTTTCGTTCATGTGAAAAGGTTTCCGGCTACCCAAGTTATGTCAGTTTAGATCTGGAGGTATAAAGCATCTATTTTGCAGTTATATTTGTTAATAGTTCTGCTTATTTCGAATTTTTTATGTATTAAGGTTTTATTTATTTGCCAGATCTATACCCTCTTTTCTATGTATGCTCTTTTTTGTGCGCTCCGTGCGATATTGGCAAATCAGAAACAGGAAAAATGGTTTTTTTTGCTACGTATGCTATTTCCCCACGTCTTTGTGCGATCTCGGGAAATCAGAAATAGTGAAAAAAATGATAGTTGCCGATAAGGCTAACTGAGAATCTAACATTCTGCCGTAAGGCTTTGCATTTCATTTTTTTTTGCGTGTTTTTTTGTGTGCAGGAAAAGGCACACACACCGAATAATAATAATAATAATACCCCCTTCCTCCTTTCTAAAATAATATGATCTTTTTACTATCTCACTTGGTGAGGGGTTAGTTTATGAGAATAGAGGTCTTGGGTTTAAGTCTCCTTCTCAAGCTTCTTTTGTAAAAAGTTTTTGTTCAAAGGGGCGGATTTTTTTTTAAAAAGTCGCACTTCATCCTGTTCCCGTAACTATTCGGCATCTATAACTCAATTTTTTCAAAAGGCATAACTTCTTCATCCGAAAGCTGTTTTTCGAGCCGTTTTTTTTAAACGGCCTAATTTTTTGGGATCTTTCCATTGGAGCAGTTAGTTTTAGCTTTTCTCAACTTTAGTTTTTTTTTTTTAAAATGGAAAGTGCATGCCTAGTTATTCTTAATAGCACTAATTATTTCCAATGGCTACCTCACATTGTAGATATAATTAGAAGTAAAGGGCTTTATAGAATAGCCACAGGACAAGAAACTAAACCTTCTGATGATGAGAAAGCTGCTAAATGGGAAAATAAACAAGATCAAGCACGAGGGTTGATAGGAATGTCCATTGCTCAAGATCTTCGATTTCATATCCTTGACATTGACACCCCTGATGAGGCCATAGAAAAGCTAAAAACTGTTTTTGGCATTCAAAATCAAATCCGGGCCCACCAGCTTGAAAATGAGTTGCTTACTTTGGACCCCAATAGTTTCTCCTCCATTGAAGATTTTTTGTCCAAATTTAAGACCCTCTGAATTCTTTTATAAGGTTGTAAAATCAAAAAGGACGATGGTAGCCTCATATATTGCATTATTACTAAGCTTGGTCCTGCATACTCTGTATTTGTTTCCGCCGTCCATTCCACCAGAGAAGCCATCATTTCTTCAGGAACCACCTACAAGAATCCCTCTTTTGATGCCTTTTGTGATTCTTTGATAAGAGAACAAGAAAAACTTTTACACCTTGGTCTTATCACTGCTAGAAACGCTTCTAAGAAAGCCTTAGCAGCCCAACAACAACCATATCAAAAGAATCACAAGAAGTAGTATCCTAAAAAATATGGTCCTAAACCAAACAAGCGCCCTAAGCAATTTCAGCCGCAAACTGAAAAATCAAATCACCAAAATAATAAGGCAAATCAAAACAAAGGGAAGAAGACAGAGAGACATTGCAACTTTTGCAACCGAGATGGCCATATAGAGTCCAAATGTTTTAAGAAGATGGAAGCCTTAGAAGCAACAATGAAGAAGCACAACATTAATTTGGAGCACTCTTCACCTTCATCTTCAGGCATGGCACTTTTTGCTTGTGGTTGTCAAGCATCAAGATCTAGTTATGCATTAAATGTATCTTCTTCTTCTCCTTCTCATGAGTGGCTCATTGATTCTGGAGCTTCTTACCACATGGCTAAAATAAATCCATGTTTTCTTCTTTAAATGATTGTAGCACCAAACATATTTATGTTGGTGATGATAGATCTCTTAGTGTTGTAAGATCTGGAACCATTCATCTAGATAATGGTCAATTTAATGATGTATTATGTGTTCCTACCTTGTCATGCAACCTTCTATCTGTTTATCAGATAACTCATTCAGGTGAAGGGAAAATAGTAGAATTCTCACCTCATGATGTTGTAATAAAGGACCTCAAATATCCTAAACATATTTTAGCTACTAGCATTATTGATGATTCCACAAGGTTGTATAAGTTTGACAACTTTGGGTCATCATCTCTTCCCTCTGTTTTTATTGCTCATAATGATGATGTGAGAAAACTTTGGCATGAACGATTTGGTCACTTAAACTATCGCTCTCTTCAAACTCCATGTAAGGAAAATATGGTGACGGGCCTTCCTATGGTATCTTGCTGGGATGGTGTTTTCTCTGAATGTGTACTCGGAAAAAATCATCAGGATAGTTTTGACAAACGTACCTCTTGGCACGCTTCAGCCCCTTTCTACTTTGTGCACAGTGATTTATGTGGTCCACTTCCTGTTGTTTCTTTCTCTAGTTGCAAGTACTTATTAACTTTCATTGATGATTTTTCCAGATGCACTTGGGTATATTTCTTAAAACTCAAGAGTGAAGTTTTTAACATGTTCTTTTCCTTTAAGGCCTTTGTTGAGAAACAATCTGGACATCAAATTCTTAAGCTAAGATTAGACAATGGCAAAGAATATGTTAACAACAAATTTATCAACTTTTGCACTGAGCATGGCATTAAATTGCAAAATATTGTTCCATATACTTCACAACAAAATGGTGTAGCTGAAAGGAAGAATCGCACCTTAAAAGAAATAGCTAATTGTATGCTTCAATCTAAAGGACTTGGTCTCAATTTTTGGGCATAAGCCATTAATTATGCAAATTACATAGTAAATCGTACTCCTACTAAATTTTTAAAGAATATAACTCCAGAAGAAGCTTAGACCTCAATCAAACCAAATGTAAGTCACTTTTGTGTTTTTGGAAGTGATGCTTGGGCCCATATTCTAGATGCGAAACATAAAGCCTTAAAACCTAAGAGTGAAAAATGTTTTTTTGTTGGATATTTTGAAGATGTCAAAGGATATAGACTTCTTCAACCCAAATCCAAAAATATAATCATTAGAAGAGATGTAAAGTTTGATGAAAATATATCGGCATGTGAGCCTAGTTCGGCAGGTGTGCCACCTTTGGCCTACAAGCCTGATTTGGCACATGTGCCACCTCTCTCTCTCTCTTCTATTTTTAATAGCATTCCTTCTAGTTCAGATGATGATAGCGAGGATGAAAATCCTCTTCCAGCTCGTGAAATTGTTCCTTATACTACACCGCTTCCAAGATGGGTCCGCTCTACTCAGGATGCAGTAGGTTCTCTTGTAGGTGACCCTGCCGATTGACGACGTACACATTCTCAGTTCGAAAGAGCCTCTTCCTTATTAGCTCAAGTTCCAGAAAAACTTGATCCAGAAGCCTTTGAAGAAGCCTCCAGTCATCCAAATTGGGATGAAGCTATGAATGAAGAGTATCGTTCCTTATTGGCAAACAATACTTGGGATCTTGTTCCTCTTCCAAAACGAAGAAAACTTGTCAGATGCAGATGGGTTTACAAAACAAAGTTTGGACCAGATGGAAAAGTGGATAGACATAAAGCTCGTCTTGTCACTAAAGGTTTTTCACAAGTTGAAGGCATTGACTATACTGAAACCTTCTCCCCTGTTGCCAAAATGAATTCTATCTGCCTTGTTCTTTCCCTTGCTGCCTCCTTTAATGGGGAAGTCCATTAGATGGATGTTAAATCCGCATTCTTACATGGAGATTTGCATGAATAAATCTACATGGAACAACCCCCTGGCTTTATCCAAAAAGACTCCAACCTTGTTTATCGCCTTGGGAAGTCTCTCTATGGTCTCAAATAAGCTCCTCGGGCTTGGTATGCCAAAATGGATAGATTTCTCTTAGGTAATGGCTTTTCTAGGTGTCATTCTGACAACACTATCTACAACAAGAAGGTGGGTAGTTCCTTCACCATCCTTGTTATTTATGTTGATGATATTATCCTTACTAGTAGTGATCCAAACCATATAAACCATAAGTCTAGCCTCAAAAAGAAGTTTGAAATGACAAACTTAAGACACTTGCATTATTTCCTTGGTCTTCAAGTCTTGTAATCCAAGGAAGGCATTACTCTCTCTCAGTCCAAGTATTCCTGTGACCTTCTAGACCAATTTTACATGGAAGAATGTAAGCCTGCCCCTTCTCCCTTTCAGTCTGGAGTCAAGCTTTTAGTTAACTATACTACCCCTGAAGTTGATGCTACCTTATATCGTCAACTTGTTGGTAAAATTTTATATCTAACCCATACCTGTCCTGACCTTTCCTTTGTCGTTGGTCTTGTCGCTCAATTTATGCACCAACCTCATGAAAGTCACTGGAAAGCAGCTAAAATAATACTTCGATATATTCAAGGTATAGTTCAGTTCGGGATTCATTACAGTGCAGGAGCATCTCCCTTGTTAATTTTTTTCACTGATTCTGATTGGGCTTGTGACCTTGATGATCGGAAGTCCACTGGAGGATATGTATTCACTCTTGGTTCAGGACCTATTACTTGGTCTTGTAAGAAACAAAGTGCCATCTCCCTTTCTTCAGCAGAAGCAGAGTATCGTGGTGCAGTTGAAGCCAGCAAGGAAGCCATGTGGCTTCGTCAGATCTTGTCTGAATTTGGTCTTCATCAGTAGCATCCAGCTACACTTTGGTGTGATAATCAGAGTGCCATTCAGCTATGTAAAGATCCAGTTCAGCATCAGCACATAAGACACATTGAACTCCACATACACTTCATCAGAAAGCTCATTCATGATTGTGTTCTTGAAGTGCAGTATTGTCCGACCAATGATCAAGTAGTCGATATCTTTACGAAGGCTCTCATAGAATCTAAGTTTACCAAACTTCGATCCATGCTTGGAGTTCAAGAAAGTTGTCATTAAAGGGGGATGGGCTTTAATGCCTCCTTCCTTCTCCTATTGTGTCACTTTTGTAAATCCTTCAATCCTATCCCAATTTGTTCTTAAGGGGGGATGTTAGGATATTTCGACACATAGGAAATAGGCTCCTTTTGTGTCACCTTTGTAAATCCTTCAATCCTATCCCAAATTGTTTTTAAGGGGGGATATTAGGATATTCCAACACATAGGAAATAGTTAAGAATAACTTAGTCTAGTGTAGAGTTAGGTAAAGTGTGTTTCTTTACCATGTACATTTGTAACTTATAATCCGATGGTCACAAGTTGTAGTGATTCGATGGTTATCTCTCACCTCAGTATTAACGGCACTTGATTCGTGGCTTAACACCCAATTGGTCCATGATCTCTTTTAAAGAGCATGGAGGGTTATTTGTCTGGTAACCGTTTATGAGAGAAACATATGTAACTTTTCTTTTATATTAATAAATTCCCTGAAGTGGCCGCGTTGGCTCACGGTGTGGATTGTTTCCCTCTTTGAGGGTTTTAACCATGTCATTATACTGGTGTACTGATTTTTGATCTGTTTGTGAGCGGTGACCTTCGGTTCTTGATCTACGAAACTTACCCTGTAAATTCCTACATTTTATATTTATATTTATCTACCATACCTCTTTTATTTACCATGGTATTTGGCATGGCTTCGTATATACTTAGATGTTGATTTCTAATCATATTTCATATATTTTTATGTATTTACCATACCTCTTTTATATTTATTTATTTTTCATACCTCTTTTATAAATAAGGTATTTGGCCCATAGGATTCACCTAAATAAAACCTCCTTTTTGGGTTTTTGTAAACATAAAGAGGTATATGCACTAAATATAAAAAGAGGTTTTATTTATTTACCATACCTCTAGTCTATTTATATTTTTACTTATTTACCATAACTAAGTATAAAAAGAGGTTTTATTTATTTGCCATACCTTCAGGGTTTTTTTGAGTGTTTGTAATTAAAATCCAACGAACCTAGCAAGTCATTTGCTTATTAAATACAATTAAAAAAATTGCAGAATTATCAATATTTTATTTGAAACTATGAAGAAGGGTCGGGTATAACTAATTGGTTTATTGGATTTTTAAAAATCTTGGAATGAATCAATGAAACTTTTAAATGTAGCAGTATAGATCCAACTAACTCAAATCTACCAACTACGGAGAGGGATCAGATCTCTCAGGATGCAATTTCATTCTTTAGTGAAAACCTTGAGAATGTTAACTAATCCTTGTTATTGTAGAATATGTAAATAGTTTCATATTCTGTTTTTATAGTTAATGAGTTACCGAGACACATCTGTCTCATACCTAGTTTTCACATGTATAAATAAGTGATTTTACCATTAATATGATGTTCTTTCATTGTGGAGTTTATTCGGACTTGTACAGTGGTATCAGAGCCGAGTTGAGTTGTTCCTAAACTCCATCTATTTGAAGTCTGTGGCTAAAGGAGACGCAGAGTGTGAAGACCGTGAAGATAGTTGAATGCAGTAGAAGGTTAGCCCAGTGGAGCAGTGTTGTAGGATTCTCAAACTATTGACTCTTTGTAAGTTTTATATATTTCCGTCATAATGAAAGATGATTGGAGAAATTCATAGGTATAAAGTTTTTTTACATATAGTTGGAAGTTATAATACATGTTGGATTTTTTGAGTGCTTATTGTTCTCAATAAGAACTGCCAATACTGATTCGAATGCCAATAATCTCTAGACTATTTTCTAAAAGTCTCAGTTTCGTAATCTCCAGACTATTTGCTAAAAGTATCAGTTTCGTGCATCCAAGGGCTGCTTGATGTTTTAATTTTGGGAGGCTCTATTTTCATTTAGAGCATCGAACTTGAGTTTACATAAATGAATTTTTTGAAGGATATTATTTTCATTTACCATAGTAAAGGAATCACAGTAAAATTTTTGAAGGACCCGAGTTTAATCAGAGTAAAATTTCTGAAGGATAATATTTACATTTACTACAACAAAGAGTTTAATGAGTAAAATGAAGGATATATATTTTTTGAATTAGATTTTTATTTCAAGAGTGGTCATTTTTCTGCAAACCTACTTTAATCACAGTAAAATGAAGCATATATATTTTTGGTGGTTTGAATTAAATTTTCAATTGAAGAGTGGTAAATTTTCTGGTGAATTTTTGTAAGAGGCCATTGGTAAAATAAAATATTTGGAGGCTAATAAGATTTTGCACCAGAGCTACCTGATAACCAGAAGCAACATGCAATTTGGGAGACAAAAGACAACAAGGCATATGCATTAATAACTGGATCGGTGAGAGAATTGTGGTACTACATTCAAAGCATCAAATAAGTTAAAAGAATTGTATGATTCGCACCCAAAACTAGAAATTATTCAGTTATTGTTGAAGTTTTTAATTTGGAGATGAAGGATAATGATCCTTTGAAGAGTGCCTCTGAAATAAAAGCCATTTTTCATGATATTGAAGCCTGAAGAATTAAAGTAGATTTACAACTTACAATTTTTAACAACGTAAACTATGAAATGAAACTATAAAATCAAAACTAGAACTCTAGCAAAAAAAACCCAAAAAAAATGAAAAAAAAACTTGTAAATGAAAAGGGATGATGTTGAAATAATAATTTTTTTTTTTAGGTAAATTTTAAACATGTTTAAAAAATGGCAGTTAAAACCAATTTTTGTGTGCCAAAAACACCCTCAAAACAAAAAGTGAAGTTGTTGGAATAACATTTTTTTAAGGATAATTTTTCAACATTTTGAAAATATCATCAGTCCAAAAAAAAACTTAAAATTTCAAAAGAAAAATGAAAGCAAAAATTTACAAACAAAAACAAGAGTTAATATATATATATATATATATATTAAAAAAAAAAAAAAAAACAAATTAACATGTAAAGAAGATAAAATAAAAATAGAAATAAAAAATATATAATTAAAGAAACAAAATTAACCAAAGAAACAAAAAAATTAAATAATAGTAAAAAAAATTTCAGTGAAATTCACATAGGAGAAAAATTTCTCCTATGTAATTTTCACCGAAATTTTTTTTACACATATTTTATGGATCACAGAAGCCAAATTCCTAATAATTAAATAATAGGTTATTAGACAATTAAAAAAATAAAAATAAATAAACATTACATTTTAAAAAAACGATAAAATAAAAAAAAATAAAAAAATAAACATAGTAAAAAAATTCAAAATAAAAAAAGTAAAAAATATTTCACAACTAAAAATAAAAAAACAATTATAAAAAATATTTAAATAAATGAGAAAAAAATAAAAATAAAAAAACATTGAAAAAAATAAAATTAAAATATCAAAAAAAAACCTAAAACAAATTTTAAAAAATCACAATTAAAATGACTAAAAAAAACATTAAAAAAATAAAAAGCGAACACAAATATAATTAAAATTACAAAAAAAAATGAAACTAACTTAATAAAACAAAAACCTAAAAGCAAAATAAAATATAAAAAAAAAATTAATAACAAATATATCAAAAAATAAAAAAAATTGTGGCCATCAAGCCTTTGGGCAGGCTCAACCCAATTCTCGGAATCGGGTTGAGCCTGGCCACTGATTCTAAGAATCTGGTTGAGTCCGCCTAGGGTCCCGAGGGGCTGAAAGTCGATTCTCAGAATCAGCTGACCCTGGCTGATTCTGAGAATTGGTTCTTAGCCTTGCCAGGTGGCTCGAGGGGTGGCCATCGTGGGCCAACCGAGCTTGGCCAGCTTGACTGGCCCACGTCGGTCACCCCTCGAGCCACCTGGTGGGGCGGTGCTGGGCCAGCTCGGTTGGCCCACGGCGACCACCCCTCGGGCCACCTGGCGAGGCTGGGCAGATTGTGAGAATCGACCTAGCTCCGCCGGGTGGCCCATGGGGTGACCACCGTGGGTCGACTGAACTAGCAGAATCAGCCCGACGGGGCTGGCTCGAGGGGCGGCCACTGTGGGCCGACAGAGTTTGGCCAACTCCACTGGCCCATAACATCCACCCCTCGGGCCACCCAACGGGGCTGGCCGGAGCATTCTCAGAATAGGCTCTGGCTAGCCTCGCTAGGTGGTCCAAGGGCAACTGCCGGCCCACGATGACCGCCCTTGGGCAACCCAATTTGTTTTCCATTTTATTTATTTATTTTTTATTTTTATTTTTATTTTATGATTTTTTTTAAATTTTTTTTATTTATTTTTATTTTATTTTATGATTTTGTTTTTAATTTTGATTTTAAATAAAATTATGTTATTTTCATTTCATTTTTTAAAATAAGAAAAAAAATAATTAAAAATTTGTATAATGTGATTTTTCACTTCACTTTTTTTATGTGAATCATTTAATTTTTGGAAACAAATGTTATTATTATTAATATATGACATAAAATTCATACAAATTGCTAATTTTTATATTCTTTTAGTTAATTTTCTCTTATAAAAATGGTTTATTTGACATGGCACTTTTAGCAAAAAAAATTCAATATGTGTATTTTTTGAGTTATATCTATATTCAAAATGTGTATTTTTATGTAAATTGTTAAAAATTCTTTTTTTTAGTGACAAGTATTTCATGGGCAATGAAATATTATTTAATAATATATAATTAGATAGAATATCGAAACTTTAAATTTTGGCTTTTTTTGAACACTAAAAAAATCAAATATCTCATTACAAAAAGAAAATGAAAAAAAAGAAAAACCTGAAAAACAATTAAAAAAATATGTAAGTGAAGAGGAATAAGTCGAGTACTTCAAAAATTGTTAAATTTAGAAAACAATTATTAGCATTTGATACATTAGAAAATTTAAAGTAACAAATAAATCTTCTAAAAGAAAGATGATGCTGGGATCAACACTTTTCAAAATCAACATAAACATCACTAGCATTTTAAAAATAATGTTTATACTTGATACATAATAAAATTTAATGTGTAAAAAACATACTAAAAATAAATTAAGAGTATTCTAAATCAACACTTTTCAAAATCAGACGATTTTTTGCTACCTAAAAAAAACAGGTACTCGTTTATGTTCCTGTTTCAAAGTTTACATTGTTTTTTATAAAAGTCCTTCACCCTGTCTATTCACATTATTTGGAATTTCTCCAAGCTAGTGGGCAGTTAAAATACCTTATATTTGATAAACTTCTAAACAAAACAACTGAGAGAGAAAAGGCCTTTGGGAAGAAAAAGGCCCCACCTAACTCTAATGTAGAAAATTTGTGCCTCGCACAAAAAAGATCAGAAGTTTAGTTGAAACTTCTAGAGGTGATAAAAGTAGTAGAGGTCATGGTAAGAGAAATTATAGAGGCGGGGGGGGTAAAAACAACTAGGGAGATAGACAACAAAGGAATTTTAATGATAGACCGCCTATCAAATGTTTTAGATGTGGTAAAATTGGTCATACTACTACTAATTGTAAAATCCCTTGGGAGAAAGTTAGTGAAAGGAGAGAACATTGGAATGAAAAGAAAGCTCAACCACCACTAAACAAGGGAAAATCATCAGAGTCTACACATTACATTGTTTTTCACTGTAATTCTAATATTAATGATGTTTTCAACTGCATTTTCTTCATGGTGAGATAATTGGATTTTGGATTTAGGAGCCACTTATCATATGAAATTTAGGCGAGATTTTTTTGAGGGTGAAATCCCAAAGTTGGGAAACACTTTTTGGCGGATGGTTAGAATTCAGGAGAAATTTTTAATTTCTCGGCCGAGAGTTTTCAAAACTGTCGTCCGAGAGATTTTAAATATTTCGGACGAGAGTTTGGTCGGGTTTAACGTGAGTTAAAATTCTCTCGGACGAGAGTTATGAATTTTATCGTCCGAGATTTTAGTCACATAAACTCTCGAGAAGACTTTAGGACGAGAGTTAGAAAAACTTTCGGACGAGAGTTTTTTAACTCTCGTCCGAGAGTTTTTCTAACTCTCGTCCGAGAATTTTTTAACTCTCGTTTGAGAGTTTTTCAACTCTCATCCGAAAGACTTTTAAACTCTCGTCCGAGAGTTTTATTCTTATAATAAAAACCCAAAATTCTCCATTCGCCTGGCATTCTGCACTGTCATTTTCGCAAATTCATTTTGCACTGTCGTTTTCGTGAATTCTTGCACTGTATCTATCAAATTCTTGGATTGTAGCTGTCCTTTTCACGAATTCTTGGACTGTAGTTGTCGAATTCTTGGACTGTAGCTGTCCTTTTCGCGAATTCTTGGACTGTAGCTGTCGTTTTGAAGAGCTATTTTCTTTGTCGCTGGGATCCAGGTAAGCCTTTGTCTGCCTTGAACTGTGCATCTGCCCACACATTTTAAATGGATGATTATGATATTTGGCCATAAAAGACCTAGTTTCTTTAACAACAATATATGGACCCCTAGTGCTAACAGAGATGCCACAATTTTTAAGTCAAATTTCGTTTCATAAAAGGTGTTTCCCATTTCTATTATGGGTTTGGGGGGAGATTTAAATCTCATTCGGTCCCTGTGAGAGAAAAAAATTGGAGGCCTATGAAGGCTTGAACCAGTTTCTAACAATTTTAATAACTTTATAAAAAAGTTGAAGCTAGTAGATACACCTAGGGTTAATGGTAATTTTTCTTGGAATAACAAAAGGAGTGAAAGACATTAAATACCCAGTTATTTTTCATTTACTCATAACCGAAGAATTCTTACAAAGGGATATTTTCACAGAGGAAACCATCTTGCCTTGTCTAGGGTCAAACCATTGGTCGCTCAGACTAGAAATAGACTTAAAGGAAACACCAAAAAAATAGTTGTTTCATTTGGAATGTCTAGGGTTTTAACGAAGTTAAAAGAAAACATGGTTATTGAGAACCAAGGAGGAAAGGTTTTCAATTTTCACTTTTCCCAGTAGGTCTACTACAAGGTTGGAGATGTCCTCAATGACCATCATTCACAACAACAAAACCAACAACATCAAGATCCCCATAAACATCATAGTCTCAATTGCAGAGATTAAGATGAAAGTGATGATCATCATTCACAACAACTGAACCAACAACAGCAATATCACCATCAATATCATAGTCTCATTTGAATAGATAAAGATGACAGTGATGAACATCATCCACTTATGAAATCTAGACCTCACATTGATGACCATTAGAAACTTATGAAATGGAGAGGGGACATGGTGAATCTTATGATTCAATTGATTTGTTTTTTTTATTGCATCATAGTCTCAATTGCAGAGATTAAGATGAAAGTGATGATCATCATTCACAACAACTGAACCAACAACAGCAATATCACCATCAACATCATAGTCTCATTTGAATAGTTAAAGATGAAAGTGATGAACATCATCCACTTATGAAATCTAGACCTCACATTGATGACCATTAGAAACTTATGAAATGGAGAGGGGACATGGTGAATCTTATGATTCAATTGGTTTGTTTTTTTTATTGCATCATAGTCTCAATTGCAGAGATTAAGATGAAAGTGATGATCATCATTCACAACAACTGAACCAACAACAGCAATATCACCATCAACATCATAGTCTCATTTGAATAGATAAAGATGAAAGTGATGAACATCATCCACTTATGAAATCTAGACCTCACATTGATGACCATTAGAAACTTATGAAATGGAGAGGGGACATGGTGAATCTTATGATCCAATTGGTTTTTTATTTATTTATTGAGGAATGTAATAGGAACAAGTCTAGTGCTCATGTGATGAAGGGAAAGTGGAAATCTATTTCCAAAATATTGAAGGAGAAAGGATTTCATATTTATTGTCAGCAGTGAAAAGATAAATTCAATGAAATGAACAAGAATTTTAAGGCACTAAATGATGTGCTTGGAAGAGACACATCAAAGGTTGTTGAGAATCATCATCTCATTTATTCTATGGATCATATTTCTGAGGGAAAAAAAAAGGGTCTAATGAAAATTATAGATTCCAATCACTTATTCTAGGAAGAAATGTGTTCTTATTCCAAGCTACATATCCTGGCAGATTATGGCATGTAGTCATCTTCTCCTAAGGGGAGAGAGAATCATGAGGCAAATGGGAAAACTAATGATGAAAATGGAGAATATGTTGAAGAAGATAGTACAAGAATAGCATGGATCCAAAGACAACTTCTTGAGGTTAAAACGCTGAAAGTGGAGGTTCAGGCACAACAACTTGAGCTTGAGAAGGAGGGGTTTAAGGGGCCGTTAATTTGTAGGAGTAAGTAAATATAGTTGAAGAGACTGAAGTTAGAAAATGAAAATAATAAACTTGAATTCGAACTCATGGAAGTGCAGTTGAAGAAAAAGGAATCTAA
Organism: Pinus albicaulis; assembly: GCA_034641835.2. Taxonomy (NCBI): domain Eukaryota; kingdom Viridiplantae; phylum Streptophyta; class Pinopsida; order Pinales; family Pinaceae; genus Pinus; species Pinus albicaulis. The sequence goes on from CM076578.1 coordinate 36,672,751, forward strand.
GATCATGAAAGAGGCAGAAATGACATAGCATCTCTCTCTATTAGATTTTTTGTATGGAGTAAAACAAAATTATGGGGTCAAGCTCCAATAGCTTAGTTTTTTGTGCCTCACTGTCTTCAGACTTTCTGGAAATCATGAATTATTTTCAGTTGTTTATGTTTCATTGTCTTGATACTGATGTAATACATACATAGTGAATTTTCTCATTTATTTGGCAATTCTTTTTTGGTGAACTCATTAGGTATTTGTATTCCACATAATAGTTAACAAATTTCATTTTAACTTGAGTAAACTCATTTTTACACAAGTATTTGTATTTTTTTGCGATAATTTATTTCTTTTGGTACTTTAGAGATAGTTCATGTAAATTTATTTAGTATTTATATTTGTTTGCAATAAGTATGTCAACACCAAAAATTTTCATTTCCTAGTCCTACTCTACTTTCTAAAAGGTTTTCCCACCTAGCTTTATTCTCTATTGTCAAATCGTTATAAAACCATGGGATCTACCTCATGGTGGTCAAGGTATTTGTAATTAGTGGTGGTGGAGAGAAGAGCTACCCACCTTGACTATTATATTCCTCTTACATGGTATACATTGTGAGTTGGGTTTTTTTAATCATTTGTATGTAAATTGAGGAGTCAACAATTTTCTCACATTAAGTTGGTTTTTTCCCACAACATTTTCACAATTATTTGGATTTTTTAAGGAGGTCATTGTTATTTTATCTTATTCCTAAGAAATAATGTTAGAGGGCTCGTCTTCTAATTGGTCATGGTTATACCTTCCTCAACACTCCAAATATATCATTTTGTTGTCCTATCTTGCTTTATGCGGTATGGTATGTTTCTTACTCCTACATTTTAATCCTACATTTTAACATGGAAATTGAGGGTATGTGTGTTGTGTCCAATCCTTGTCTCTAGTGCATGGTATTCTTCAAATTTCATATATACATGTTAGATATTATGTGGGGTGTATCTAAGAGGGTGTTGCTGTAATTTTCCATCCCCTTAAAAATAATGAGTCTCTACTCTCACTAACAGTTCGATATTTTGGGTATGCTCTGGTCATGTGTTTAAAACATTTGGTGCTACTCTTTCAATATTCATATGTCCACGAAAACCAATTAGTGTACAGTTGTGACTCAAAACTATACTTTCAAATTTTCATGGTTCAAACAACATCAAAATATTGGGTACACCCGACTAAAAATAGAATGCACCAGTCCCAAATTGACAAATTCATTGTTGGCAGCAAGGAGAAACAAATCAAAAAATGAAATTCCTCGTAACATATTTTCTTATGGTATTTTTGTTGCAGGGCACCTTCATATTTTCGACCTACTGTAACAATATATGATTTCACCCTTCATATGAAAAGTGTTCTTAAACTAGGCCAAATGATTTTGACTTCAAGGCTGCTCTTTCACCATAATCTAGCTCGGATACCAAGTAATCTCAGGATATTGAACAAGTCAGTTTTATTTTCTTTTGTCTTTGTTACAACTTTTGAGTTGAAGTAGTGAAGCCCCAGTCATGGTATATCTTTGTGATACAGTGGGAATTCTGAGAGAGATTTGCTAGTTGTTTTTCTTGTTACCTTGGAGACCTTATTGCATGAAATCTATCACTTTAATCATTAGGAAAGGCATTGTACTCAAAAGTAGAATCTATTATAATGTCATGTGTCAAAAGATAAGTCACATAATTGAAGTATAATCACACTTCAATGATGAATATAAGGACTGGAAAAATAAATCAGCTATAAATCTTAAGCTTGGTGCTTGAAGTACGAGTCATGTGCTTGCAACCCTCATGAAGTTCAATAAAATGGTGCCACGTGGTGCCATGTACTCATAAGCATATTCCTTGTACTTATTCAAATGGTTTCAATGGTGTGCTGAGTGCAACTAGTAGTGGTGGAGGAAGGCGGAATAAAACCAACAATACTCTCTTGTTTGTGGAATTGAAAGTGAAATTGTGGGATGATTTTCATGAATGGGAGAAACATGTCTAAGTGTTCCATAACAATTATAGAGTTAGAGGAGGAACCTTGAAAATTATGGCTACATTTATATAGAATCTCTCTCCTTGTTACGTTGTCCACCTTATCGTCGTTTGCATATCTCACAGTTAAGATCTTATGAAGATATCCCTTCATTCTTTGATACCTCAATTTTGTATAAATCTGGTCTTTACATAAGAATATAATTATATAGTTAACATGAAGACCGATCTAGTTATACTTTTCAACATGCCTATGCGTTCACACATAGTACCTATATAGTACTTGTTATCCATTGGTTGATGACATTCAACTGTCGATTGATAATTTGTTTTCTAATTTGTTTATGAGGGGCAGGTGAGCCCTACATAGACTCCTCCATGGCATCAGGGGAGCCCTACAGAGACACATCCATGAGAGGAGGATTATCAGGTACATTGGTTGTTTAGTTATGTCATGTTTTCAAGTAGGTTATATTTATTGTTAGTTGTGAAAAATTGATTAATGTGAATTTTTTTGTCTTGCACAGGTGGACGCACTCGTCTGACTCATTCACCCAGTCAGGGAATCGAACAAGAGGCGCCCCAAGTATATGTTCCCATTCGCCCTATTTCTGGTGAGGTGCAAAGGAGAAAAATGTCTCAGCCTGTGGGATTCATCCCACAATTGGATACTTCTCCAGGTAAAATCTAAATGAAAATTTATTGTTTGATGTATGTTTAATTTCAAACTTATTTTGGTACTCATGTACCCAAATTATAACAATTTAATGTTTTGTATAGTGGGTCATAGACACATTCATTCCTCGCCAGGGGACCATGGTATGAACGAGGGTCTTATACACGGCATAGGTACACATTAGATCAATTGCTAGTTAAAATGTTCAATTTTACGTTATATTCAATGTTGAACAGGTGAATTTTTTTTTCAAATGACATGTGTTTAATGTGAAAACATTATGCTCCATAGGTGCAAATTTTGGAGTTGTGGTTGGCCCTATTGCTGGTGAGGGGCAAAGGAGAAAAATGTCTCAGCCTATGGGATTCACCCCACAATTGGTTAATTCTCCAGTTAAAATCTAAATGAAAATTTAGTGTTTGACGCATGTTTAATTTCAAAGTTATTGTGGTACTCATGTACCCAAATTATAACAATTTAATGTTTTGTACAGTGGGTCATAGACACGTTCATTCCTCGTCAGGGGACCATAGTATGAACGAAGAGGAAGAGATAGTTTTTTGCAAGATTCAATGATCCTATTATTTGTGAGTATCCCAGATGATGTGTTGAGGGATATGGAGCGAGATGAGCTTATTGAGTATGCAACCTCATGTAGAGACCTCTATGAGCAATACAGGACAATACAAATGCACACCATGGGCGAGGTATGTACAAACAGGTTTTGATCTAACATGTTTTTTTGGTGTATATATACATTTAGTCTCAAAAAACTGACGCCAATATATTTATTTAACTTATGCAGTTTACAACATTCCTAGAACAACATTTCCTTTCCCCTCATGCTCATTCTGTAGATAGTGGACATGATCATGTACAGGTGCCACAGCCATTACTCATTAGTATCTATATATATTTTTGTATGTCAAATTGAAATTGAATTTATGTCACATAAATTTATTGGTATGAGTCTTAACATTATGGAATTTTCAGGTTAGCGCTACACATGAAGGGCTGCCTGAAGAGATTATTCCTTCTGAGGTTCCAGTCGTGACACAGGTATTGATACTTTTTATTAAGCCTATTTATAGTGTTTATTATATTTCTTTTCGCAAACTTGAATGTTAACTTTGGTTTCTACTTTTTGGGGTACAGAGGATATTGACATGATGCAGACTGAGCCTCAAGGAGATCCTGTAGTCTCTGGGTCACAGACTCTACATTAAACCATGGTAACCTCTTACCCTTTCTTCGTTGCTATGGTATTCAAAAAATATCTGAGAGTGTATGAGGAGATTCACCTGCCTTTTTTGTAGAATTTGTATCCTAGTTTTTGTATCTTTTCTTATTCAATCACGAACTTTTTCCCAATTGTCTATGAAGTTATGGATAACTTTATTCAGTTATCAAGACCAATGTTCAAGGTTTATAGTCAACATTATTTCTTTGATTATATTTGAATACAATGCAAGGCAGTGACTGATTTCAAATAATTGCTATTTTTATATTTCCCGCATTGGTTTATCATCAAGATTGAGTAAGGTATTTACTTTGAGATGCTTTGGAAATTTATTACCAACCTATTTAGTATTAAGGAGTGTCTTGCTCTGAATTCAAGGTTATCCAATCTTTATAATTTACATATGAACCATAGGGATTCATGTGAAGATTTTCCAATATGTATTCTTGTGTGCTATTGAATTCATTTGAATAATGTCCATGGACTTTTTGTCCTATTAATAAAAATTAATGACTACCACATTCACTAGAATTTCTGATATTTTAATGTATTCTTTGAATGCCAAGGATTTCCATCCCATTCCCATTGATACCTAAGACATTCTATTTTAATTTTTTATATATCATCCATATAATATACTTATTTTCATAATAAATAGAGGAAGGAGTTTCTCTCTGTTTTAGGGCGTATTTCTTGTAGGTCTAAGCCACATGTGTGAGATTATCCTAGAAGGAGATTATCATTCTGCTCTAGGCCACAGATAAGGGATTGCTTCTACAGCAATTCATAAAAGTCTGTTTTGAGGCCTAGCTTAGGTTGAAGTCATCCTAAGGTATAGTGCAGTTAAGATCAAGTATATTTTGTTATAAATGAAGACCTTGATGTCACAAACACGTGAATTTTAGGAGGCTTGAGGAGGAGCCTTAAAGCCCTTCCAGCCATGCTTTGAATTTCTAGTTGAACAAAATAAGGGGAAGTATAGTTGGTCATAAACTCATAGTGATTTGAGACAATGATTCTGAATATAAACTGCACAAAGAACTACTTCTCCCCAAAAAATCAACTTAACATTCTTAAAGAACATCATAGATCTAATCGTATTAAGTAAAGTCATATTCATACGTTTTGCAATGCCATTCTATTGTGGATTATAAGGTTTGGTAGTTTGATGTATTATTCCATTGTCCTTCAAATATTGTTCAAAAAAATGAGAAGTATACTCGCCACTGTTATCAGTTATGAGAATGCCTATATTCTGTTGAGTTTCATTTTTAATCATCAAATTAAAAGCTTTAAAAATTTCAAACACTTGTGACTCATTCTTCAACAAATACACCCAACACATTCTTGAGTAATCATCAATAAAAGTAAGCACATACTTATTTCCATTGATAGTTGTGAAGGAATAGGTCCACATAAATCTGAATGGATAAGACCTAATTTTTGTGAAGCTTTGAAAAATGAACTATGAAAAGGTTGTTTACAATGTTTTCCCAAAATACAAGCATCACAAGGTGTTATATTTCTTGGAACTGTTGCAAAATATTTAATATCTTTCTTTTTCATAATTTTGATCCTGCCACAATTGATGTGACCAAATCAAGCATGCCACAACAAGCTGGGAGATAGGATATCACTTTGTTGCACCAAAAAAGTAGAAATTTCATGAGAATTAGTAGATGAAGTATCATTTAACTTTAGAAGTGTACTTTCTTCCACACCGGTCATAATAACTACATGATCACATGCTCTTCTTATCTCGATGATGTCATCAAATATATGAATAGAATTCCCATGTTGCCGAGTATGGATAAGAGACATCAAATTTCGCTGAAATTGTGGAATATAAAGTACATCCTATAGAACATAATCTACATTAATTGGTATATTCAAACAAATATACCCAATTTCAGATGGTTTAATTTGGGACTTGTCAGCAAAAATAACACCATCAATATCATTAGTGAAAGTTAAAGATTCTTCTGTCATCAATAATAAATCTCCTTATGAAATGTGGTATAATCATCTTCTTGTTGTTCAACATTTTAAAGTATTTGGTTCTCTATGCTATGCATTAATTCCTAAACATCAGCGCAACAAGTTGGGTGTTAGGAGTCGTAAATGTATTTTCTTGGGATATTCTGCTACTTCCAAAGCTTACAGGTTGTATGACAAGGAGAACAAGAAGTTCATTCTTTCCAGAGATGTTATTTTCCTTGAATCGGATAAAAATAATTCCACTTTTGATAGGAAAATGGCTCATTTGGAGAAATTTTCATCTAAGAAGTTTTGTTTTGAATCTGATAATGGTGTTACACACACTAAAAGGGGGGTTCCCATTCTGGATCGGTTTGTGGTTCTTCCATCTTTGACTCATGAGAATGTTATTGCTGAAGAAAAATTGGATGACAGTAATGATTCTCTAGGACCAAAAATTTCTCTTGAAGAGCTTGTTCTTGAACCCATTTTTCAAGAAGAGCAACCATCACAACAACTTCAACAACCTTTATGAAAATCCACACATGTTCGGAGATTTCCAAGAAAGTATGATGATTTTGAAACAGGAAGTTCTTCTAAAGGTGATGTTACTTCAAGTTCAGGTAACGTTTATCATGATTTTGGATTCAATCATTCTACAATTATTGAACCTAGTTGTTTTGAATAAGCTACTAATTGTGATGAATGGAAGCATGAAATGCAAAAAGAATATGATGCACTTATTAAGAATGAAACTTGGAGGTCAGTGGATCCTCCTGCTGGTGTCAAACCTATTGGTTGTAAGTGGGTGTATAAGATCAAGTACAAGGTAGATGGTTCTCTTGATAAATACAAGGAAAGGCTTGTAGAAAAAGGCTACGCTCTGAAGGAAGGTGTTGACTACACAGAGACATTTTCTCCTACAGCAAAATGGGGCACAATTAGAACTCTGTTTTCTCTTGCAGCTTAGAATTGTTGGAAGATACACCATATGGACGTTAAAGCAACGTTTTTGAATAGTGATTTGAAGGAGGATGTTTGTATGTTTAATCTTGAAGGCTTTTCTATTAAATGTAAAGATAAAAAGGTATGTAAATTGGTAAAGGCGTTGTATGGACCGAAACATAAATCCTGTGAATGGTATGAAAAACTAACTGAACACCTTCCCAAGTTGAATTATAAGTTTTTTGATCTGGATGATGCAACTCTTTTTGTTAAGAAAGTTGGAAATCCGGTTGTATATTTGGTTGTCTATGTACATGATTTAATGATTACAAGAAATAATGATGGCTATATAGCATCCTTTAAAATAGAGTTAATGAAAAATTTTGACATGACAGATTTGGGTTTATTACATTATTATTTAGGGATTGAAGTTGATCAGAAACCCAAATATATTTTTATTTCTCAAAAGAAGTATATTGGAAAGCTATTGGATAGATTTGGGATGAAAGATTGTAACCCTATTGCTACTCCTATGGAGTAGAATTTGAAACTTAATTCCACTGAAGGAAGTACATTTGAGGATCCAAAAAGTACATGAAACTTGTAAGTTTATTTTTTCTTACTACTACTTGAACTGACATAAATTTTGTTGTAGGGATACCTTCCAGGTTCATGCATCAGCCATGTGAAGGTGATTGGAATGTAGCGAAGCAAGTGCTCAAGTATTTGAAATGCACTCGAACATATGGCATCAAATATTCTAAATTTGCAGATTTACATCTCACCAACTATTCAGATTTTGATTTTGATGGAGATAAGGAGAATCGAGTCTCCACTTCTGGTTTTTGATGAGTCTTGGATCAACATCCATCAGTTGGAGATCATGCAAGAAATTTTTTCCTACCTATTATACCACCGAATCCAAATATGTTGCAACAACTCAAGCTACAAAATAAATAATTTGGCTTAGCAAAATACTTGAAGACTTGCAAGAGAAACAAAAGGCTTCAAATCCACTACTCATTGACAACTCTTCTATAATTCAATTGGCGAAGAATCCCAAGTTTCATGATCAAATCAAGAATATCAATACCAAATATCACTTGATTTGACACTATGTAGAGGCCAAAGTTATTCATCTGACACATTGTCCTACTTCAGAGCAGACCGTGGACATATTTACAAAGGCGCGGGGTCGTGAAAAGTTTGAAAAGTTCAGAATGCTACTCGACATGTCAGATGTCCCTTTGGATTAAGGGGGGAATGTTAACTAATCCTTCGGGATTGTTATTGTACAATATGTAATTAGTTTCATATTTCTTTTTTACAGTTAATAAGTTACTGAGACACAATTGTCTCACACCTAGTTTTCACATGTATAGATAAGTGATTTTATCATTAATATGATGCTCTTTCATTGTGGGGTTTATTTGGGATTGTACAAAGAACCTCAAGAAATTTGATTCCTCCAAGCTCTTGGTATAAATTTAGATAGATCTATCTTATGCTTGTTTTGAAAAGCACACTAATAAAATATTTTAACTATAAGAAATATTTTACTTATTTTATATCATATACACATAGTTGATATTTAATATTTTATTTATGATTCCCATTGTCTAGAGTAAATGTTAATACATGCCCCCTCATATTGGGAAATAGAAAATATATATCCATAGGATATCATCTCTCATATATGGATGCCTACATTGAATTATCTTTATTATTAATATTTTATTTCTCTTTATATGCACCATTTTTTATTCTTAAGGTTTACATGACAACCATAAATAAAAAATAATAATAATAATAATAATAATAATAAAAAAATTGAAAATAATTTATACTTAGGTAAATAACATATCATTTGCATCCTATCATAATATAAATATGATGTAAATAAATATACCTACCAATAGTTACTTTAAATCCTAATTTATGTTTTCTCAACACTTATGTAGGAGTAAAAATGTAAATGTGTAGATTTACTACTTGTTACTACCCACCAAAATTTATGCTACTCTTAGTGTTTGAGTAAGCCATATGATTTCATTTGCTTATTGACTTCTATTAATTTATCATTGGAAAACTTAGGTTATAATTTTTTATGCAATTTTTCCCATAGCATAATGGTGCCCTAGATGTTTTTAACGGTGTTGAATTCATTTCCACCATAAAAAAAAATGATTGGAACACTGATACTGCAAGATTTTTTGAAATTTTTTTTGCCCAAATTCTGGCCACTTTTAGCCATCTTGGCAATTCCTCCACCTGGGTAGATGATTTCAATTTCTAAATTTAGTGGCAGGGAAGAGTAAAAATGTAAATGTGTAGATTTACTACTTGTTACTACACACCAAAATTTATACTACTCCTTGTGTTTGAGTAAATTTATATTTAGCATTGGACAATGTAGGTTATAAATTTTTATGCAATTTTCCCCATAGTAATTTCTAAATTTAGCAGCAGGGACCAAGTTGCCATACACCATTTTTAATATTGACATTGAAATATTTTACATGTGGTTAATATAATTTTGTTTTAAATATTATATGTAAATTAAAGATAAAATAAGGACACATTGGTGTATTATATTGGAAACAGAAATTCACATTTAAAAATAATAAAATAATACATACATTAACAAATTAAAAATAATTCTGCCTTCTGTAATTAAAATGAGGTTGATAGAAAATAATCCCCATCCCAGAAGCTATTGAGGTCATTAAGCGGGTTACGGATGAGGACACTTCTAAGTTGGTTGGCCTGTGTCTCACCTTGAATTTTTTCAGTTTCCATGGTGAGTTCTATGAGAAAACCTGTGGAGTGGCCATGGGTTCCCCTCTTTCCCCTATTGTAGCTAACCTATTTATGGAAGATTTTGAAATGAACGCTTTGGCCTCAGCTTAACTTCGCCCAAAGAAGTGGAATAGGTTCATGGATGATACCTGTGTCATTTGGCCCCATGGTAGGGATAAGTTAGATTTGTTTCTTGATCACCTGAATTCCCAGTCTGATTACATCAAATTCACAATGGAAGTTGAGGTAGATGGTTGCCTTCCCTTCTTAGATATTCTTCTATCTAGAAGGGAAGATGGTTCTATCTCTCACCAAGTTTTCCGTAAGAAGGCTCACACTGAGCAGTATCTTCATGCTGATTCTCATCATTTTCCTGCTCAGAAATTTGGTGTTCTCTGCACTCTGGATACCCGGGCTCTAAGAATATCTGATGATAGCCATTTGGAGTCATAGAAATCACATCTTTTGGATGTGTTTGAGATTAGTGGGTACAACAGATCTCAAGGTCTGAAGGACTTTCAAAAATCTGCTAAAGGCTCAAGAGAAAAATCTTCTCATTTGGATCCTATCTCCAAGGTGAATCTCTCGTTTATCCAAGGGACCTCTGAGAGGATTGCCAATGTCCTTAGAAGAAATAATGTTACCTCTTCTTTTAGACCTCTCTATACTATCAGGAATTCTCTCGGATCGGTTAAGGACCTTGTAGACCCAAAGGACATGAAAGGTGTGTACTTAGTACCTTGCTCCTGTGTTATTCCCTATATTGGGGAAACTGGTTGATCCATTAGACAGAGAATCCTTGATCATTTTGTAGACATTAGGCACAGTAGATCCGTCACTTATGCTCTTGCGGAGCATGCTGGGAAATCATGTCACCATGTTTGCATTGAATATTCCAAAGTCATTGCCAGGGTGGATCACTTCCACCATAGAAAGCTGAGGGAGGCTATTGAAATTGAGAGACATCCTAAAAATCTCAACAGAGATGATGGGTGGAAATTAAGTAAGAGCTGGATTCCAGCCCTCTCTAGGTGATTCGCCCCCCTAGGTGTTGTTCTTTTGTCTCTAAAATTTTTCCTCGTCCCTTTGTTTTGTTTCTCCTCTTCTGTTTGTATCCTTTTCTCTGGTTTATGTTTTTTATGCCATTTCCTCTTGTTTAGATTTTTATTTTTATTTATTTATTTATTTTATTTTATTTTTATGTTTTTATTTATTTATTTATTCATTTTATTTATTTATTTATATTTATTTTTAGATATTTGATGTGATTTAATTTTTCCCCCTTTCCGCTCATTTTTAAAAATTTCTCCCGCCCCCTTATTTATATTTTTCATTTACCCCTCCCCCTTATTTTAATTTTATTTCCTTAATATTATATTTTTATAATTTAATCAATTTTATATATTTTTATATATTATTCATCTATCCCTTCCCCTTATTTTAAAATCTCCTTCTTCACCTTGTCCTCAAGATGAACCACATTAGTTGGTTCGAAACTCGACCAAATCCTTATTATGTGATTAATCCGAAAGACATTATTCTACATTATGGATCACAAAAGTCTTAGATCTAACAGAAAATAATATTATTGACATTGAAATATTTTACTTCTTGCTGATAGTAAAATATCTTTTGTTTTAAAGATTACATGTAAATATTTTAAGTAGTAAAAAAATTAAATACGTACCTTATATAAAAAAGTAAATTTTCTTCCTATTACTATTTTTAATTTGTTAATATATGTATAATTTTATTAATTTTAAATGTAATGTTATGTGAAATTATATCAATAATATTATTTTCTATCAATTCCATTTTAAGTAGAGAAGAAAGCACTATTTGTAATTTGTTAATATATGTATTATTTTATTATTTTTAAATGAAACTTTACATAACATCTCCCCCATAATGCCTCTACGTCCAATATCATACACTAATGTGTATTATATTCAATAAGCAAATGGAATCCTAAAGCATAAATAATGATGGCTCGATAGGTATATTTATTTTGCAGAATGCCTTACCAATGCACACATTTACTTGATTAACCATGCATAAAAAGGTTATGGGTCAACTTTAACTCGACAAAAAGAAATTTACTCATCTTATTGTAAAATGGACCGTTTTGCTAAATAAAAATTGCTTATATATAAATGAATGTTATAAATAATAATGAGGAACTTATCACGGAGGAAATTATTAGAGCTGGAATCATCTCAAATCCCTAGAAAATTGGTGGGCAGGGAGCCACTTGGCACTAATCTAATTTTTAAATTTATTAAAAGTAATGGACCATTTTTCTAAAAACAAATTCTTATTTATAAATGGAAGTTATAAATAATAATGAGAAACTTATCATGGAGGAACTTATTATAATTGGAATAATCTCAAATCCCTATGAAATTGGTGGGTCGGGGGCCACTTGGCACAAATATATTTTTTTAAATTTATTAAAAGTAAATGCAACCTAACAAACTTGTAACACACTACAACCCTTGATAAAAATTCAGACTAAGCATATGTTGAGCATATTCCCTTGACAATCAATGTTGAGCATATTCACTTGACAATCAATCTAGACCTTCACTTAAAAAGCCTTAGGCAAAAATCATTAAAAATCATGCATGAATATTGCAGCCATATTCATATTTAAAAATCATGCATGAATATTGCAACCATATCCATGGATGATGGAAGTGTGTGTGAGAGAAAGAGAATATTAATAATAAAGATAATTTGATGTGGGCATTCATATATGAGAGAGATGATATGGATATATATTTTTTGTTTCCCAATATTTGGGGACATGTATTGACATTTTACATGGGAGAATGTGAGTCATAATAAAATATTTAAATGTCAACTATGTATATATTATATAAAATAAGTGAAAATAAAAAAATTATTATAGTGAAATATTTTATTAGTATGTTTTTCAAAACTATCATAGGTGATGCAAGAGCATCAAGGCCAATTTTCATTTTTAATTATGTAATATAAAGGGGGGTGTGACATTTTAATTGTTTTATTAATTAATTTGTTATTTTTAAATAAAATAGGAGATAAATTATAAAAGTGAGGATTTTGTATATATTCAAGGATATGAGAGAAAATAGAATTAGGTAGCAAATTTAGGGAGTAGGAATTCTATGTACAGGACTATGTTGAGTCCACACCTAAAATGAATTTAAATTAGATTTAGTTGAGGATTAGGTGGAGAGATTTTTGGAGTGAATTAAATTCATTATTTGTGTATAAATGTGAGTGTTTTTGTGAGGAAAAAACATAGTGAAGAACTGAGATAGTGAAGAGTTGAGTGAGTGAGGAGAGGTTTGAAGGGCCAAGAGCCAGAGGCTGCCCAATGTAAAATTTTGATATAGTTAATGGAATTGATTTGCATGGCTCTTTCCGCCTTCATGTAAATTTAAGCTGAATGTTTTTTTCCATGGTTTTATATTATAGAAGAATTGAACATTTTTTTATCTTGATTGGGTAGTGAGTTTCTTATATGCCAGGATCTACTTTCTAGCAGAATCCCTGCATCATTTTGGTATCAGAGCAGGTGCAAGAGAAGATTAGGCCAAAGAAAAATTCTTATGTAATCATTGTGTGTGTTAATACAGAGATTTCAATTCTAAATTCATGATTTATTTCTGAATTATATGGTTGTGCATATGGGATTGAATTATACGTTTGTGTGTTAAATGGTATATGGAAATGGTATATGGAAGGTTGTAACTACATTTTCGATTTACACCAAGTTTTAGTGCAGTGGGTTCTTCGCGGCAGGATTGTGGTGAGAAAACTTCTATTTGGACGGCAACATGACAGTGACCAGTTGCGACCATATGTCGTATTATGTGGTCTTTTAAAACCGGAGCCTTCTTCCTTTTCGCTACACCTCCCCCGTTATCTCTTGACATTTTCTTTGCACCAAAATCTCTGTGTAATTGGTTTCATGCGAAGTTTCTGGGAACTATCGAGCTACAAGAAGGAATCCATGGCATCCTCAAGGTAGTGGTCAAGTGATACTATTGTTGTTGTCACTGGTGCAAATAAAGGCATTGGGTATCAAATTGTCCGCCAGTTAGCAAAGGAAGATGTCACAGTGATATTGACAGCGAGAAATGAGAAATTGGGAATGTTATCAACTGAAAGGCTTCGGGCAAAAGGCCTTAATGTTGATTTCCACACGTTGGATGTATGCAGTATCGACCCAATTGCCAATCTGTAACAAAATATTAAGCAGAAGTATGCTGGATTTGACATTTTGGTTTGAATTGAAGGCATAAGACACACAGTAAAGACGCTGTGAATTAAGGTGCAGTGAAGACGGGTTTCCAAACCCAGAAATGGTATTCACGTGGAAAAAGTCTAGTAAGCAGAAATTGTTAGTTTGAACGCGATCAAATTTTGTGTTAATACATAGAATCGATGGGTTTTAACCTTTTAGTGAAGAACGCAGGCAATGTAATTTCTATTTATCTAAGCATATAAATTTCCTATTAAAATTCTGTAAGGACCAAGCCATATTTCCTTTGTTGAATTCGGTTGAATCGATGTGTGTTTTGTTGATTTATAAACAACAGAGAGGTGGTTGTGAGAAATGCGCTTGCCTGAAGGTTGAAGCATAGTGAATACACGTTTCCTGGTTATAGATTACATTTCTCACTAGTACTATGTGAGGATATTCTGATCAAATCAGAATTACACTAAGAATTTGGCATAAATCTATATAAAAGATTATGGGTTCGATTCACAAAATCGATATCGATCTTGTCAAGGCCATGAAACAATAAATCAGTAAAGGATTCAAGCATGTGTGAAGGGTTCGATAAGGTCAATGAAGGTTGATCCGTTTGCTGGAGAGCGTAAGTAATCTAACCTCTGATTACCAAGTATGTGTTAACCTCTATTTGCTAGAATCAATTAGCAAAGTCCATAGCATTGGTAGAAATCACATTACAGGTGTTCGATTGGCATAATAGAGATCGATTCCTATATTAAAGCTAAGTCAAAATGTGTGGAGATTACATAAGGGTCAAAAACTAGCGTTCTGCATTAGAAGGCCATGTTGCATTATAAAGAATGAATGACATTTCCAAAGGACAAATTGAATGATTTTAAATATGTTGAAAATAGGCGAAATGGGAAACCGGTGTTTCTTGAATGTTAAGTTAAAAACCGTAATTGAGGAGGGAATCGATTTTTGTGTTAAATTCAACAAACATGCAATCGATGGTGTTTGAATTTTTGTTTGCAGTGTTTTGAAATAACACAATTTCTAGTGAAATATTTGAAAAGTGAATGCATTGGTTGATTGATGAAATTGCAGTCTATCTCAATCTTTAGCGTAGAGAGAGTTGTAATGAAGCAATTCATTTTGTTTTGCTGGAATAATAATTGTTGAATCAGTCTTAACGCAGAGGCAATATCCATCTATTTTCCGGAATGATAATTAACGTAGAGGAAGAATTCATCTATTTGCCGGAATGATGTTTTGAATCAGTCTTAACGTAGAGATGGAATTCAGTTTGAAGAAATGACTTTGAAGTGTGGCTTTGAATTTGAGTAACAACGCTGGAAGAGGTATGAGCCAGCGTTAAAATTTGTTGAACATTTGAATGATGTGGATACCAAATAAATTTAATGGTTGCTAGGTTCTTAAATGTTTTATAACATTTTATTTGAAAAATAATATGCCAAGACCTTTCATTTAAGTGCAAATATTCATATGGGTTGGACGTATGCTAAATGGGAAGCTGTGACGCATTTAAAGGAAGTTTTGTAAACTTCAAATGTTGGTTTAAGCTCCTTTGAGGTGAGGACAAGTTTGAACCTTTGATTTATGGAAATGTTCGAATGTTCATGAAGTATGGAATTCCAATGGTTTTATAATCATTGTTTTATTTTGTAAAAGTAAAGCTTGAGGCAAGAGAGATTGAGTCTGAGTATTATGATGAAAATAAGCTTCTGCAAGGAGATGGTTTGGTTTGTAATAACCATGAGATCAAATTTTGCTTCTGTGTAGTTTAAGAATTCCCAGATTTTTGGGATTGTTGAGGTTGCAGATTTATAATTATTTGGGAAAAAACGTGGAGTGCAGGTTTATATGCATGGAAGATAGTGTGTTTGTGGGTAAGTGAGGTTTTCCCGCTATCAAGTAACACATGCATGCTAAGGTGTTGTTTGCAGCAAATTGTAGCAAAAAGGTTGCCAGGGATTGGTCCCAGGACAAAGAGAAGCCAAGCGCAGGAGGAGAAGTTGCATTTTGATGAATGACAAGTGCGAAGGATTGCGGGGAAGTGGCTTGAATGAAGTCCACATGTGAACAGATGCAGTTCACAAAGGAGGGGAAGATGACTGTTGATAGTCATTTTCGAAGATCTGATGAAGAGTACGAGTGGGAGAAGGCTGAGATAACAATTCACCTTGAATTGTTAATGGAGTTGTTGCAGGAAAATGTGAAATACCAGACACATGGTTGGACCTTGAGAAAGAAGGTGAAGTGGCAGAAGCTACATGCAAAGAGGGAAAAGCAGGTAAACATACAGTTGATGGAGGGGCTGAGGAAGCTCAAGCAGATGTTGAGTTGTGAAGAACTCAGAGAGGCTGAGTTAAAAATGGATGTTTCCATTTGTGGCCCGGAACATGGCGAAATTCTGGGTAAAGAGATTAGTGAGGAAGATCTCATGAACTATTGGGATAGTTCAAAAGCATCTAAAGATGTGTTCGTAAGGGAAGCAAGTGAGGTTATGAAGCCTTGCAATTTTTCTCACAGTTTATGTATGTTTGTAGGATATGTGAAAGATGGTGAACAATCTAATGGAACTGTCACAAAGGAGAATGAAATTCTTGAGGTAAAGTCTGGTAGAGAATTCCTTTCAGAGAAGGAATGTGTTGATTGGTTACAATAGGAAGAAATCATAAATGACTTCTTGTCTGGGGTAAGACAGCAAATCGAAGCTGTTATGGAACAGGAACAAAGTGGAAATGCTGAAAGAAAATTCCAAGGAGGTAAACAAGTGTATTTGTTTAATGGGATTGCTGACAAAATATTACAATTTAATGATGTTGAAACCAGGAAAATTCAGGAAGTTTTCCAAAGGAAGAATGGAAGTAGTGATGAGACAAAAGGGAAATCTACAGAAGAACTGAATCAAATGAAGGATTCAGAGCAGAAAAGAGAAGCATCCAGTGAGACCACAAGGTCTTATGTTTTTAAGACTAATGATTTGTGTGTGATGGCAGGTATATCACAGGGTGTTGAACAAAATTTTAATTTTGTTAAAGAAGAAGAGTTGAATCTGAAATATGTTCAGAATGATGCTAAGATAGCAAGATCTCAGGAATAAATGAAGACAGAGGGGTCTTATGGAAATATTCAGCAGAATATTAAAGTGGGGGAAGAAGGACCATCTGATGATTGGTCAACAACAAATGAAGGTATGGAAAGTTGTGTGAAATTTCCAAGTTTTATTCCAGTTGAGATTGTTAAGTTATATAGAAAGTTAGATCTTCAGAGAAGGGAATTGGAAAAACAGAGGATCTATGTTCAAGGAAAGTTACTAAAAGACACAAAACAGGGAAACATTTTTCAAGCAGATAATATGGAGGAGGGACTAACTGATAGTCTCACAGAGGAATTAAATCAGCATACTAATGTGCTGATGGACAAGGGAATCTCAGAGAAGCATACTGAAATGTTGCCAGCAGCGGAAGAGGCACTGAAGCCTTGCGTTTTTTATTCTAACAATTGTTTTTTGAGTACAGGTTTTACTGCCGATGTTGGAGGAAATATATTGGATCTAGAAATTGAACTAATAAGGAGGATAATGATGAAGATATCCCGAAAGAGGCCAGCAACAGTAAAACAAAGAAGAAGTAGCAAGAGAAAGACAACAAAGGATTGTGAAAGCATAGCTAGTGGGGCAATGCAGCATAAAGTGTGGAGACCTGGAGAATAACAACAGGTAGAAGCAGCGACAAATGGAAAGTTACAACACAAGATATGGGATCCAGGCAGATGAAGATCCGAACACATGATCAGGTGATCATGATTAATTTCAACCTTGGGAGTCTGATGCAGGAGCATCAAGGCCAATTTTCATTTTTAATTATGTAATAAAAGGGGGTGTAACATTTTAATTGTTTTATTAATTAATTTGTTATTTTTAAATAAAATAGGAGATAAATTATAAAAGTGAAGATTTTGTATATATTCTTTTAATAATTAAAAGGATATGAGAGAAAATAGAATTAGGTAGAAAATTTAGGGAGTAGGAATTCTATGTACGGGACTTTGTTGAGTCCACACCTAAAATGAATTTAAATTAGATTTATTTGAGGATTAGGTGGAGAGATTTTTGGAGTGAATTAAATTCATTATTTTTGTATAAATGTGAGTGTTTTGTGAGGAAAAAACACAGTGAAGAATTGAGATAGTGAAGAGTTGAGTGAGTGAGGAGAGGTTTGAAGGGCCAAGAGCCAGAGGCCGCCCAATGTAATATTTGGCCACAGAATTTTGATATATTTAATGGAATTGATTTGCATGGCTCTTTCCGCCTTCATGTAAATTTAAGCTGAATGTTTTTTTCATGGTTTTATATTATAGAAGAATTGAACATTTTTTTATCTTGATTGGGCAGTGAGTTTCTTATATGCCAGGATCTACTTTCTAGCAGAATTCCTGCATCAATAGGATAGATCTAACTTTAGATCTTCCAAGAGCCTAGAGGAATCAAATTTCTTGAGGTCCTCAAGTTTTTTACTCAAGAAGAAGTTTGCATGTTGAGGGATTTGATCCCTCACGTAGATTCTAGATGGATCTATACTAATACATTTAAAAAATACATATAATTTTTTTACATATCAATGATGATAAAGACTTCATATTTTTTAAAAGTAAAAGATTCCTTCTATATTTTAAAATCTTATTTTTATGGTTAAAAATATTAATGTCATTAATATAACATTATCATGGTTTTAATTATTTAGGAGCTTAGCCAAATGAGTGTTGATAAGTAAAAAATACATATGATTTTTTTACATATCAATACTGATGATGATAAAGACTTCATATTTTTTAAAAGTAAAAGATTCCTTATATATTTTAAAATCTTATTTTTATGGTTAAAAATATTAATGTCATTAATATAACATTATCATAGTTTTAATTATTTAGGAGCTTAGCAAGATGAGTGTTGATGAGTTTCATTGCTAGGATTGATCAGTTTCATCATCTTAAATTAAGGAAGGCCTTAGAAATTGAGAAAAGGCCGGTAAATCTGAATAGAGATGATGGTTAGAGCATTAGTAGATGTTGGATCCCTATCCTATCTTCTTAATTGTTTTTTCCTTTAGCCTTTAGCCCTTCTTTCTTCCTTTTCTTTCTTACTAATTCCTATGAGTTTATTATTATTATTATTATGATTTGATACTATTAGAAAGCTTATTATCCTAGTTCCCTTGACCTTTTGTCTTTTTGGCTTATTCTTTGTAATTAAATTATTTTTTCTAATTACATCGTAAGGCATTTTTATTTGAAAACAACTCCCCTAGCTGCCACTGTGTCACTATCTGTCCCATTGGATCAAATGCTAGACGATTGAAATGTTTTAGGCCATTAGATCTATTGTCTCTTTCATTTAATTTCTGCTAACTACCTAACTATCTCCTACCTCCTTCTTGGGCATGTTACTTCTATTCATATCAATCCAAAACTCTAGTAACTGAACTCTGATGTTCATAACATTTTCTTTGAAATCTTTTGACTCAAAATTTTTTTTTCTTCTGAAAAATGATTTTTGTACAAAAATTGAATTTTGTTAAGGATATTAGCCAAATAATGTTGCTTTATTCTTACCATTACAGTAAAAATTTCCATGAGATGAGTTGGTTGTATCATTCCATGCTATTGATGTGTTGAGATAGATTTGGCCTTGGAAAATGATGTTGGCTTTCATCTCCGCAATCGAAAATTTTTCTCTGCAAATCATATGACCTATGTTATCAGGTGAGAGTCGAGAGTTTGATATTGAAAATAAATTAAGAAAATAAATTGATCAAGTAATACAAAGAGAACCCTTATTATTTTCCTCACATGTCCATTAGGTGCATCAATTTGGAAATAGGTTTTAATGTTATTGAATATAAAAGCAGACATATTTTAATGGAATGTTGTTCAATTGGTAGATTCCTTATTCAATGGATTCTTGAACAGAAATAATACTAGGCCCTCACTTTCTATATTGTTTAGGGTATATGGCGAAGCATAAATCTTCACAAAATATGAAAATTGGTCTTAATGTTACTGAATATAAAAAATATGAAAATTGGTTTTAATGTTACTGAATATACAAGCA
Source organism: Pinus albicaulis (assembly GCA_034641835.2). Lineage (NCBI taxonomy): Eukaryota > Viridiplantae > Streptophyta > Pinopsida > Pinales > Pinaceae > Pinus > Pinus albicaulis. Next base: position 36,692,762 of record CM076578.1, read on the forward strand.
GATATATTTTAATGGATTTCTTTTCAATTGGTAGATTCCTTATTCAATGGATTCCTGAACAGAAAGAATACCAGGCCCTCCCTTTCTATATTGTTTGGGGTTTATGGCAGAGCAGAAATCTTCGCAAAATCTGAAAATTTTGACATTTTGGGTTTTGGGATCTTAAACCACAGAGGAGAATATGCTTCTATAGGGTAGCAAGGTAGAATTGGTTGAGCTCTGAGTCTATACGATGTTTTGTGGTATGCTATCTAGTTTGCTATTGAAGAGCTAGAGGTTGCAACTCCAAATCTATCATAAAGGACATAGGGGCTCACATCATTTGGGCAGCCTATCTATTTCATTGGATGAAACACATTAATGATCTGTTGGAGTCATTCAATCACATATCCTTCTCCTATATATACAGATAGTAGAATAAGGTGGTCAATCTCTTGATCTCTTTTCAAAACATGGTAATCTGCTCTGCTGAGTTTAATCATCTACAAAACCTTCATCGATGGAACACTTCACTGTTTTAGGTGCTTTACATCCTAAAAGTCAGAGTGTTGGAGTCTCTACTTCTACAATAATGGTTGTACACTATCATCCGGTCTCCTCTTGGATGTAGGTTTCTTATATCGTCATTTACATATTGATGTTTTTGGTCATAGTTAGAATAGGTAGTATGTACTTATGAGCATATAAGTGGATCACACTATTCATCTGCACATTCAAGCAAGCATATTAGCCAATGCTTTTGTCCAAGACCTGTAAAGATTTATTGCCAATGTATTGGATTGAACAATTAGGGCATCTACCCTCATTGGATCAAGGTGCCACTGAATTGAGATAAGAACTATGGAAATGGCAGAAACAATGAGAAATAGATTTTTTTTGAAGTTATGATCATAATACCCAAACATATGTTTTTGTCAATGGTATCATAACTCAATACAAAGACAACATCTTGTAGCATATGCCAAAAGAATAAAAAAAAACAGATTTGTAGTCTAAGAATCTATTCAAGTGGATCACACTGTTCATCTGCATATTCAAGCAAGCATATTATTCAATTCCGCCCCCCCAGATTATTGCAATCTAACACACTCTGAGTTCACAAGATCTGAGAAAAATACCCGTGAGGCGTCATAAGCATTAAATAAATTAAAACAACAATGCAAATATTGCAGAATTACCTAAGGTCATGATATTCTGTAATCATTTATTCTGTTGTTATGTTTCCTGTTGTATATATACATTGTTTGGATCGCCGGATCACCCAAAAGGTCCTATAACTGCCATAGAAGTCGTTGTAAGTAAAGGAAATTCAATTGCAGTGACCCACATAAGGCTAAAACTTAACCAATCAAAAGAAAATATGGAAGAAACAATTATGGTGGCCAATATAATTACTTTTTTGTGGACCTAAACAGCTCTGAGGCCATACAAGAAAACAAAAATCATGGTGTTGAAGAAAGTGCACACATCTTAATTTGAATGTGTATATATATATATATATATATATATATATATATATATATATATATTTCTCTTTTTAATTCATTTTAACTCTATATCATATAACAGGTTTAGAAATACAATCAGCTTTCAAAAACATTAAAAAAAAATCCAAACTTACTCTTCCTTTCTCCAACAATTTAAATCTGAAAAGTCTAACATAACTGTTATAATAAATTTTATTTGTCCAAAATTATTATTTAATAAATAAATATATATTTAGAAAATAATTCGTTTAAATTTATTTATGTAATAAAAATAAAAACATATTTAGAAAATAAGTAATTATCTACTTTCACCTTCTTTTTTTTCCTTTTTCTACTTTCTTGAATTTTCAAACTTCTAAAAACAAAAATGAAATTAAAAAAAATCCAATTTAACAACTATTTCTATTTTCCTAGTGAATAATCTAGGAAGAATAATCCCTACATAAAGACAAAGCATATCTCACGTTTCATTCTGGAAAGTCTGCTAACCTCGTCTTCTAACTTCTCCTAAATATTATCATAGGTTAAAATATTGCTTTCTGTGAGGACATGAGAAAATTGTGATCATATCGGATTCGAATTTCAACGAAATATTCACTATTCGACTTGAATGGAAGAATTTCCAAACTTTGTGCCCTGGGCATATTTGGTAACTATGGTTAAAACCGTCAAATTTGACTTATGTAATGGATTTCAATTTCCAACCCCAATCATTTTCATTCACACTCCTATTCGTCTCTGAATTCTCAGGCATCATCATAGTCTCTATTTTCTTCAATGGCGTCAGCCCCTGGGAGAAGCTATGGCTCGAGCGTCTAGACCTTTCTCCGGTGGCTAAACCTAGCCTTGATAATAGGATCCTACACTTCAATTGTGATCATAATTATCCTCAGGAGAAGCCCGACCCCCTGGGGCTGGGCCTTCATCGTAGCCTTGGTGATCTCTGTTAACTCCAGGGTCATCGACCTCTCCTCTCACATCAACAGGCCATGATTTTCCTTGCACATATTTTTCCTTTTCATTTTTGTGGCCGGGCAGGGGCTAGGATTGCTGATGCTTTCTTCCAAGGTTGAGAAAATCGAGCACTTCCTAATGCCCACCACCGGAAAGGAGGAGACAAGGATTTTGATGAAGGCCAATGCTGCCATGTTTCTCGTTATGTTCTGTGTGGAGATGCTGGTGCTGATATTGGCCTACTCACTTCAATGTTGTGTGCCGGAGAGGGAATATGAAGGGCTTGATGTGGAGAAGAGGAAGGGGTGGGGCAGGTAGTTGGACCAAGTTCAAGAAGAATACATCATCAATGATACTGCCATGGAAGAGATCTGTTAGCCCCCCCTATGAAATTCTTGACAAGCAAGCTGGGGGCTAAATAGTTTTGGAGACATTCAAGGAATGCATCTCCACTGAATACACATCATCCTTGAAGTCTCTCTGTGCTTTTCCTTATAAAAGTCCCCTCTGCTGGTTCCTTTCCCTAAGGCCTGCATTTTCCCCTTGTACCCCTGCAAAATGTCCCTTTTTCCCCTTTTTCCACCTTCTGTCAAAGTGTTTCTGTTCCCCTCTATTTCCCCCCATCAACCCTCTAAAGCCCTCCAAAATCCCCTTCAAATTCTGCCCACACCCTTTGTTTCCACAATTTCCCCCCTCCATCTCCCTATCGTTGCCCTTGGCTGGCCTTAAAACACTTTGTAAATGGACCAAAAATCATAAATTTCATTAAAAATGGGTTAAAAAACCACTTTTGACCATATGATAGACCTCAGCCCTTTTCCCGTTAGCCCCACGCTCCTTTACCTTCCACAAAACCTATCGATGTGACCGGGTTCTATCACTGAAGGGCGCTTACCGTATTTATTCATCGGGCGCATCCTCGACCGTCGATCCTGACAGATCGAATGGCCAGCATTTAATCCGTAGCCCTCACACTTTTCCCCGTTCAAACCTTTGATTGAGCCATCGCCATCCAAATATACAAAGATCTGATGGTGCGGAGCCCATCCGCCCTGTGGACCCCGCCACGCACTGTTCAAAACCCGGTTGTTTTTATCGCACCGCCTTTGGGCGGCTAGCGGTTTCTCCCCGACGGCCAGTGATTCCACTCAGCACCCGACACGCGTCCTCCTGTATGATTCCAAAACCACTTTTCCCGCTCGTTAAAGTCATCCATCGTGCATTATTGTTCGGACACAGATGCCCAATGAAATTTCCGAAGACCGTCCGATCTGGAGCAGCCCATCCGACGGCTATCGCTCGATGAAGATGCACGATAGATAATGAAGTTTCATGCACAATAGTCCATGTCCTGGCCCACCATCCGTCGTCCTCTGCCGTTGATCTCCGCCACGATCGACGGCCCAGATTTTCTCACCCACCGCTGACTTTTCCACTGTCCCCAGTCCCGCCACGTCAATCTCCACGTGCATCCTCCATACATACTCCCATTCCATTGCATATAATTGGTTCGTTTCGTGTTTTTTAACGTTTTTTCGTTCGATTTTCGCTCTGCGGACCACCACCTCCACCAAGGCGAATTTCCATTGTTCCTCTGCATATTTCCGCCACGTCACCGATTGCACGGCCATTTCCTCCATCCACACGGCATCCATTGCCCCCGTTCGTGATTTTCTTCACAGGTTTCGTGTTTTTTCAGGGTTATCAGAGGCGGAAAACCACCATGATGCATATGTACCTCTTCAATGGCGTGTTGCACAGTCAGAGAGCCGATATGGGAGCTGGTACTCCAGTGAAATGTCAAGAAAGGTGGTGGAGGTATAAATTTCATCAAAGGACAGGTTTTGAAGATCTGCAACCCTATCCATCGCCATTAAAGCCCAAATCTTGCAGAATCGAAACATTTATGGAGCAGTAGAAAAACTAGCTTATGACTATAGTTTTCAGTGCTCAGGACTGAAGACTTGGATCCATAATGCAGCAGTTTAAGAAGCAAAGCACCAATTTGAAAACCCCAAGGGTCAATCAGAAGTTTAATGCACAAGAAATCGTACTACCAGTTTTTCTATAGTAGCAGAGTGTTTTTCTTCATCAAAGGACAGAGTGCCCATGCAGTTTTTATTATACATCGTGTCCCTGAAGTTTCTTACCCAACAGAAGTCCTACATGATCAGAAGCATTGGTGACTCAAGTAGGGCAGACCTCACTGTTTCTTATTTTATTTTTGTTATTGTACTAATAAGTACCACAGTACTGCAGCTAGGACATCTTAAACATACCAGAGATAAATGTAGAAATTTAAACAGCATGGGTTTTGACCCTCTTTCCTTTGCTGAGCTTAAATGATGTATTTAATGGTTCACCTACCTCCTCCATTCATCTTCTGCTATAAAACTCATGAGGAGGACTACTGTAAGGGTTGTTGATGAGATATCAGAGAAATGCAAGTATCCTTCTCTTGAGACAAGTTCTCTGTGTAATATTGTAAGATAGGCTGAGATTTGATGCATTCAAACTGAATGTTCAAGCTGTGGGTAATGATGTACCTGATTGGTGTTGTTTTTAATATTACAAGCATGTTTCTTTGGATCCTGATCTAAAGCAGCTGGTGATGTTTTCCTATCTCTGTGTTTGATTTCATTTCATTCCATTTCTACTGGCTCGCATCAGAAGTTTGGCATAAGATTTACCCTTGATAGGTACCTTATGTTGCTGCTCTCCCAGCCTTTTATGTTTTCTGCTTACATGTGTATCTGAATATTGATTTCAATTGATTTAGCCAGTGTAGTGGATGTTATTGCCTACTCTCTAATGTATGAATTAATGAAATCTATGTTTAGATGTTCTTGTTGGGATTCAATTGAATGAGTTGAGAACACTGGGAGGTTTAGAACTATGTCTCTGCCTCACTAGGATCTTCCCATCTCAATTAATTCTTTCCAAGATCCCTTGTATCACCTCTGACTTTGTCCAAGCAGGTCTAGAGTTAAATGACCTCTGGCCTGATCTATAGACAGAATTGGATGGTTCTCCTCCTTTCATTTTCAGTTCTGTATCTTCCATTTCATCAACCATCTTTTAAGATCCAAATGCTCTAGATGACTAGCCCAATTGAAAGCTTGCACATTGAACACAAGTAAATCCTTTCTTGACTCCATTGCCCAATGGCCTTGATGTTCTCTGAGTTATCTACCTTCGCCTAATTCCCTCTTTGCTCATCCTTGTCTCATATTGGACCTTCCTTTCCTGATTCCCAACAACCAAACACAAACAATCAAACAAACAACCCTGAGCCTGTAACTAGCCTAAAATCATAACTTAGAGCCTCAAAGACATATCCTTTGACTCATTTAGAGAGATCCCTCTCTGGACCTAGGAGGGCTAGATCCTCAGGTCTGAAAGTGGTTCTATGTTGTCTCATCTTTTGGTCCTGCCAACCTGGCCAAAACATGGGAACCCCAACATAATGGCGACTCCGCTGGGGAAATTGAGTGCATTACAATTTGAACATCCCTAGGCATTCAAAACCCACAATCTCTGGTTAGGTTGGCAGTTAGTCACACCTCTTCTTGGACAGCCTCAGTGTCATTTGTTGTGTTCTATTATACTCTTAGATAGAGCCTGGATAGGGCCAGGTAGCCTCCAGATCTCATCCTCCTTAGGAGGTGACATATCTGGTAAATGCCCTCCCAATCAATCTCTGGTTAGAGTTTTTTGTGTTCTGAGGGAATCCTTGAAAGGTGATATTGCCTGAGCACTGTGGTGGACAATGTAACCCCTTAGATATACCCTAAAACCCTCCACCTGGTGACTCCATTGTTCCTAAATGAAAAGACTCCATTGGTGATCAGTAGGCCTGCTGATTAACTTGGTTTCACATAAGACTCTACTGGGAGACCAGCCTCTGAGACAACATCAACCACAGAAGAAGTGACAAGTAGGGTTTGTCTGCTTAGGTAGAAATATAACATTCTGGCTTTCAGAACCATCCACACAAGAGCTTATCCCAACCCAGATCCACCTGAAATAGTTGAAAATCCAGAGAGTATCCTCAAGGGAGCTCCTACACTTAAAAGACCAGCTATTTCTAGTCACATTTATAGAGCTAACACCGCAACAGAAGAACTAGTAGCTCTACCACATTTTCTCCCTGACCTAGACATACCCGATAGACTACCAAGAACTAGGTCATTCAATCATCTAGACCAGCCAGACCCTGAGCTTCACAGCTCACCATCTCATAGTGGTCAACGCACTAGGGACAGAGGAACTCCTCCATATACACCGCCTGATATTCATTTCATTCAAAATTTGGGGCTCTCCCACCCTAGATCTGCTCGACAGACTTCTGCTGGTCCTAATATCCCTATCATCCATATACCAGCTGCTCAAGCCTACCCTATACCTCATCAGAACATTATCATGGCAGCCTGGTACACACCTCTGGTTTTACCTCAACCCATGCTACCCTTACCCAATGATTATCAGTCAAAAATCCCACACTTCACTGCTAAAGAATCAATCACAGCTCAACAACATGTAGATAAGATGGAGGATTCTTTTGACTATATGGAAATTGATGATGAAACAATCAAAATGAGAATCTTTGCCCAAAGCTTAGGGGGTGATGTAAAGAAATGGTTTAAGGGCCTACCTCCGGGCAGCATTAATGATCTCCCAGCTTTATATCAGACATTCATAAACAAATGGGAAGTTAGGGCAAACCCTCGCCAGCTCCTAGCAGACTACATGACCCTTAAGAGGAATGTGGGAGAGAGTGTCCATTATTACACCACTAGATTCAACAGCATTTACAATGCTCTTCCTCCACACATGAAACCTCCATAAGGTATGGCCCTGGCCAAATACCCTGATGGGTTTGATGCTGACATGGCCTATGAGCTTAGGGATAAAGATTACACCACACTGGAGGACATGCAGAAAGGAGCAGTGAACATAGAGGCAAACCTGATTGAGAAAAGAGCAAGACTGAGATCTGAGAAGAGGGTAACATATAGGGATGACACTGTAGCTTCCACTTCAGACCCAAATTATGATAGATTATCTAAGAATGTGGAAAAGTTACAGCAAATTATGGAAAATATGGTTGTCACAGTTAGCAGTCAGAACAGAAACCAGAACCAAAATCAGAACCAAAACTTTAGAAGGAACAACAATGCTCCCAACAGACAAAAAGAATCGGATCAACAAGTTATTCCCCCATTCCAAAAAAATTTAGATGAAGATGAGGGAATCATAGAAGAGTCTGAAGGGAATACAATAAACATGTTCGAAACAGAAGACTCAGTCCTTAACTGTGATTCAGGGGAAGATCAGCCCTCACCTTCATACTTGGATGAGGAATGGTTAGAAACTGAAGATTACAGATTAGGATTTGAAAATGGCATGATGCAGGTCAGAGAAAAATATGAACTTAGGAGCAAAAAGAACCAAGAAAATTCCAAAACAAAGACTCCTGAGGTAACCATCAAGAAAAGACCTGATAGAACTTCTAAAGCAGCTGCTGCAAATGACAAACAAACAGCTGAAAGTTCTGGTAAACACAAGGAAAAATACAACCAAGACACTGAAAAACAAAGCCAACCAACCAGTAGCACTAGCACTGTGGTTAGTGCTCCTGATAAAACGATTCTTGACCTTGTACATAGTGAGAAATCACGAACTGATACAACTACTAAGGCAGTAGCAAATAAAACATAGTTGAGCACTCCAAAGACACAGTCCACTTTCAATTTAGAGAGTCAGATTGAAAAAATCAAAATCTCTGTCCCACTCTCTGAGCTGGCCACTCAGAATGTATATAAAGGCCAAATTTGGAAAGCGTTGAACCTGGGGGAAAACAATGACACTGTAAATTTGAATGATGATCAACCTGCCCTCCTGTTTGGTCCAAATATTGAGGGAAAATTTCAGGAAGGGGTAGTTCCAATTTTCTATATCAGTCTCAACATTCATGACAAGATACTTCACAATGCCATGCATGACTTTGGAGCGTCACACAATTTAATGCCTAAGGTAGTGATGGAAAAGCTAGGCCTAGAGATAACAAGACCTTACAAAGATTTGTATTCGTTTGACTCTAGCAGAGTAAAATGCCTAGGCCTAATCAAAGACTTGTGTGTGAGCTTGACCCAGATTCCTGCCAAGTGTATGGTCATGGATGTTGTGGTGGCAGATGTTCCACCTAATTATGGCATGCTATTGTCAAGATGTTGGGGAGCCAAGCTGCAAGGAACAATGCAGATGGATGGATCATATGCCACTATCCCTATATTTGGCCAACTTAGGAGACTGTATAGAGAGTCCCAGATGAAATTCTTAGTCAGTAGCCCCGAGAAGCCTGAAAATTCACCATTGTACTCTGTACACACAGATCTGGATTCTTTCATTCTTTATAACGACCAATCCGTAGGAGAGCCAGAATCTGAATGCATAAATACAAGCAATGACACAGAGCCCATGGACTCTAGCATAATGGCTACCCTGTAAGAATACGATGAAGAAAACCATGGACAAGATAATGAAAACGAAACTCAGAATGAACCAGAAACACAACGCAGTCAGCCTATTAGTCACACCCTGCAAACTAACACACCACGTGAAGAACAAGACAACCCAAAACCTAGTACAGACCCCACAATGCAACATAATGGCGAACCCATGTGGGAAATGAATTTCGATGGGTCCTGTACTAGGCAAACCGATGGAGCAGGGGTGTCGCTACATAACACAGAAAATGACCATGCAGAGAGCCACGCTGTCAATCTGCACTTCAAATGCACAAATAACATTGCAGAGTATGAGGCTCTTATCCTGGGCTTAAATCTGTTGAAAAAATTGGGAGCCCGTAGGATATCTATGCTGGGAGACTCTGAGTTAGTTGTCAAACAAGTGAATGGTGAATACGCAGCAAAACATCTGCAATTAAGAGCATATAGGAACGATGCCATGGATATATTGAAAACTTTCATGGAGTATGAATTAGTGTTTGTGCCTAGGGGTCAAAACGCTATTGAAAACGGATTAGCTTGCCTGGCTAGTTCATATCCTAAAACCCCTAGTGACCAACAGATCATCGTTCAAACCAAATTCAGACCTGCAGTGCCAGACAATGAAAAATATTGGCAGGTTTTTGAAGGAGATAAACAGATTGAGGATTTCCTGATAGGCAGAAATGAGTTTGAATTTTCTGATTCAGACTTTAAAGCTGAAAGTAGCTGCCTAAGTGAAGAATCCTTTGATGAAGAAACCCCACCTTCTAACATAGAAATAAATACCTTTTCTAAAGAAACTAGAAATCCAACCGAAAAATGTGAAAACACAGATAGTGAAGAAGTAGAAGTGTTGCAGGCCAAAGACAAGAATATACCCAGAGGCCTAGCACCCTTAGAGGACCTATTTGACTTCGATGATGTAGCAAAAATGCCCACTATAGAACATGCAGACGCTGATGTTGAAGAATGCAACATAGGCACTGAAGATAGACCCAAAATGATCAAACTGGCTAAGTCTATACCTGCAAACATGAAGAATAAATACATTGACCTGTTTAAGGAATTCATTGATGTGTTTTCATGGAGCTATGAAGACTTAAAGGCCTATGATACCAACATCATACGACACAAGATACCCCTGAAAGAAAATCAGAATCCTTTCAGACAAAAACTCCATAGGATCAATCCGAAACAATTGCCTGCAGTAGAGAAAGAGATCAAAAAGATGTATGATGCAGGCATAATTGTCCCTGTAAGGTTTTCTGATTGGGTGTCAAACCTAGTGGCTGTGAGAAAGAAAACAGGGGAGATCAGACTATGCATAGACTTCATAAACCTCAACAGAGCCTCCCTGAAAGACAACTACCCTTTGCCTAGAATGGAACATATCCTACAGAAGGTAGTGGGCTCTATGAGAATCTCCGTACTTGATGGTTTTTCAGGATACAATCAAGTTCTTGTACTCCTAAAAGATCAACTCAAAACAGCTTTTACCACTCCATGGGGCACCTTCATGTACGTGAAAATGCCCTTTGGACTGATGAATGCTGGAGCTACCTTCCAGAGAGTGATGGATATAGCTTTCTCAGATGAGATAGGACACTTCATAGTTATCTACTTGGATGACTTTGACTGTCTTTTCTAAAACTGAAGAAGAACATCTGAAACATCTGAGAAAAGTTTTGGAAAAATGTAGAAGGTACGGTCTGTCCTTAAATCCTAAGAAAATTGTTTTTGGGCTACAGGAAGGTAAACTTCTTGGCCACATTATATCTGAGAAAGGGATCAGGATAGACCCTCAGCAAGTTGAGGGAATACTTCAAATCACTCATCCGAGAAACATCAAGGAGTTACAGTCCTTCATTGGGAAGATCAATTTCCTTAGGAGATTCATTCCCAACCTTGCTGAGCATCTCAGGAAAATGACTGACATGTTGAAGAAAGGTGCAGGAATTAAGTGGACTGTTGAAGCCAAGAAATCCTTTGAGTTAGTAAAGTTGGCTCTCACTCAAGCCCCTATCCTTATTAGCCTATACTTCTCGAAGGACTTCTTGATCTTTTCATTCGCCTCACAGCATACAGTGGCTGTGGTTTTACTGCAGAGAAATTCAAAAGGAAATGAACAGCCAATTGCCTTCTTCACAAAGTCTTAAGAGACGCACCCTTAAAGTACAACATTATGGAAAAGCAAGCCTATGCCCTGGTAAAGGCCTTAAAAGACTTTAGGGTGTACATTCTACATTCTCACACCATTGCTTATGTGCCAAATATAGTGGTTAAATATATCTTGTCCCAGGACCCTGATGGGAAAAGGGGCAAATGGATTGCTACAATCTTGGAATACGACCTTGAAATAAAACCCACCAAGCTGATCAAAGGTCAAGGCCTGGCCCAATTAATGGCTGAATCTAATCTACAGGCCCTTGATATTAACATGATAAATGCCCTAGATGAGCAGGAAGGATTGCCCCGCCCAACTGTTGAGGAGAAGTTTCAGAACTCTCCTTGGTATTCTGATATCCTTTACGTGCTCACCAATCTCAATGCCCCTCCAGAACTTTCCAAAACCAAGGTCAGATTCATAAAAATCAAAGCTAGAAATTACTGCATTTTGAATGAGAATCTATACTGGAAAAATCCAAACGGCCTATTGCTGAAGTGCTTGTCTGAACCTGAAGCTGAAAGAATTAAACAAGAATTTCATGCTGGAGAATGTGGAGGCCACCTGAGTTGGAAAGCCACTGCAAATAGAATGCTCAGGGTTGGTTACTATTGGCCTACACTCTTCAATGATGTCCATAAAATGATTCTTGCCTGCCACAAATGCCAAATCTTTGAAGGCAGAAGAAAGCTTCTCCCCCTCTCGTTGCAACCCATCACTGTAGAAGGTCCCTTCATGCAATGGGGCCTAGACTTTATAGGAGAAATTCATCCTGCTTCCTCTGGACAACACAAATGGATCCTAACTGCTAAATATTACTTCACTAAATGGATAGAAGCCATACCCACTAGGAATGCCACTGATTCTATCATCATTAGGTTCCTAGAAGACTTCATCCTATCTCGGTTTGGCTATCCCAGGAAAATAATCACTGACAATGCTGCTGCTTTCAGATCCAAGAGAATGGTTGATTTCTATCACAGGTACGGAATAGCACTTGGTCATTCAACTGCCTATTACCCCCAGGGTAATGGCTTAGCTGAATCATCAGATAAAATCCTGGTTACAATCATCAAGAAGCTGCTGGAAGAGAACAAAAATTCATGGCATAAAAAATTGGTACATGCTTTGTGGGCTGACAGGCTTACAACAAAAAGGTCCATTGGCATGTCACCTTTCTAGCTGGTCTATGGAGCAGAAGCAGTCTTTCCTACCAGCCTTGGGGTTCCATTAATCAAACTTGTCCAAGAGATCCAGACAGAGGAGGACAGCATGATAAGAAGAATAAATCAGACAATTCATCTTCAGCAAACAAGAGAGGAGGTGTATAACAGATCTGTCAGAGTTCAGGAGAATATAAATAAATTATTTGACAAAAGAACCAACGCTGCTGATTTCAAAATTGGTGACAAGGTTCTAAAGTGGGACTCAAAAAGAGAAGACAAAGGTAAACATGGCAAGTTTGACAGCTTATGGCAGGGTCCATTCATTATCCAAGCTATTGTGGGCCCAAATGCATTTTTTCTACAAGAACTTGATGGTACAGAGTTGTTCGAGGGTCCTTTCAATGGCAGGATGCTCAAACACTACTTCTGCTAGTTTTCATTTCTAGTTCCATTTCCATTGTACATACCATTGCAGTTTTACTTTCAAGAAAACAGAGAAAATGTTTCCAAAAAATAGAGAAGGTAGAGGTTCAAACATGCTCAAAACATGGACCTCTGAAAAGTGCAAAATATTGGCTCTAATATGATCAAAACCTGAGCCAAAGAAAGAAAGATAGGTGGTCCTAACACGCCCAAAATCTGGACCAGCAAAGGAAAAGGAAGAATCAGCTCTAACATGCCTAAAACCAGAGCTAAAAATGAAGAATAAAAGGTGACTCTAATATGCTCAAAATCTGAGTCACAAACAGAGAAGGATACTTCAAAAGTTCGAATTTCAAGCCTTCAAAGTTTTGTTTCACTCCACAGCAAGTCAGACAGTCTAATCCTGGCTTGGCTGTTTTTTAATTTCCAGTCTTAGAATGTAGGAGAAGAAATATGTTGGACAGTTTAATCCCAGCAGATGTTAGATTAGGTAGAGAAACATACAAGACCAACAGTCTAATTTGGTCTCATGGAGTCATAAGGGTAGACGTAGAATAGGTTTATTTTTTGTTGTAAAATAAATGATGTAAAGGGTCTGCTAGCTCAAATGCACCCAAAGGGAAATGATAGGACTATAGTTTGGGTAAGCAGATTGGTTGGGAAAATGTTTCTGCTGATTTGTGTATCTAACATATTGTGGCAGCTGAAAATGGAAGAAAGAAAGGGATGTGCCATGCAGCAGGCAACTGGCCCACTCCAAAGATCATTTCTGGTTTCTTGCCTCCTTCAAGAAGAAGCCATCCCCATGTGGAGCCACTGTTAGCCCTCCCTATGAAATTCTTGACAAGAAAGTTGGGGGCTAGATAGTTTTGGAGACCTTCAAGGAATGCATCTCCACTGAAGACACATCATCCTTGAAGTCTCTCTGTGCTTTGCCTTATACAAGTCCCCTCTGCTGGTTCCTTTCCCTAAGGCTTGCATTTTCCCCTTGTACCCCTGCAAAATGTCCCTTTTTTCCCCTTTTCCACCTTCTGTCAAAGTGTTTATGTTCCCCTCTATTTCCCCCCATCAACCCTCTAAACCCATCCAAAATCCCCTTCAAATTCTTCCCACACCCTTTTTTTCCACAATTCCCCCCCTCCATCTCCCTATTGTTGCCCTTGGCTGGCCTTAAAACACTTTGTAAATGGACCAAAAATCATAAATTTCATTAAAAATGGGTTAAAAAACCACTTCCGACCATATGATAGACCTCATCCCTTTTCCCGTTAGCCCCACGCTCCTTTACCTTCCACAAAACCTATCGTTATGACCGGGTTCTAACACTGAAGGGCGCTTACCGTATTTATTCATCGGGCGCATCCTCGACCGTCGATCCTGACATATCGGATGGCCAGCATTTAATCCGCAGCCCTCGCGCTTTTCCCCGTTCAAACCTTTGATTGAGCCATCACCGTCCAAATATACAAAGATCTGACGATGCAGAGCCCATCCGCCCTGTGGACCCCACCGTGCACTGTTCAAAACCCAGCTATTTTTACCGCACCGCCTTTGGGCGGCTGGTGGTTTCTCCCCGACGGCCAGCGATTCCACTCAGTGCCTGACACACGTCCTCCTGTACGATTCCAAAACCACTTTTCCCACCCATTAAAGTCATCCATCGCGCATTATTGTTCGGACACAGATGCCCAGCGAAATTACTGAAGACCGTTCGATCTGGAGCAGCCCATCCGACAGCTATCGCTCGACGAAGATGCACGATAGATAATGAAGTTGCATGCACAATAGTCCATGTCTTGGTCTGCCGTCCGTCGTCCTCTGCCGTTGATCTCAGCCATGATCGACAGCCCAGATTTTCTCACCCGCCGCTGACTTTTCCACTGTCCCTGGTCCCGCCACATCAATCTCCACGTGCATCCTCCGTACATACTCCCATTCCATTGCATATAATTGGTTCGTTTCATGTTTTTTAACGTTTTTTCGTTCGATTTCCACTCTGCAGACTGCCACCTCCACCAGAGTGAATTTCCATTGTTCCTCTGCATTTTTTCGCCATGTCACCGATTGCATGGCCATTTCCTCCATCCACACTGCATCCATTGCCCCCGTCCGTGATTTTCTTCGCAGGTTTCGTGTTTTTGTAGGGTAATCATAGGCAGAAAACCACCATGATGCATATTTACCTCTTCAATGGCATGTTGCACAGTCAGAGAGCCGATATGGGAGCTGGTACTCCAGTGAAATGTCAAGAAATGTGGCGGAGGTATAAATTTCATCAAAGGACAGGTTTTGAAGATCTGCAACCCTATCCAGTGCCATTAAAGCCCAGATCTTGCAGAATCGAAACATTTATGGAGCAGTAGAAAAACCAGCTTATGACTATAGTTTTCAGTGCTCAAGACTGAAGACTTGGATCCATAATGCAGCAGTTTAAGAAGCAAAGCACCAATTTGAAAACCCCAAGGGTCAATCAGAAGTTTAATGCACGAGAAATTGTACTACCAGGTTTTCTATAGCAGCAGAGTGTTTTTCTTCATCAGAGGACAGAGTGCCCATGCATTTTTTATTATACATCATGTCCCTGAAGTTTCTTACCCGACAGAAGTCCTACATGATTAGAAGCATTGGTGACTCAAGTAGGGCAGACCTCATTGTTTCTTATTTTATTTTTGTTATTGTACTAATAAGTCCCACAGTATTGCAGCCAGGACATCTTAAACATACCAGAGATAAATGTAGAAATTTAAACAGCATGGGTTTCGACCCTCTTTCCTTTGCTGAGCTTAAATGATGTATTTAATGGTTCACCTACCTCCTCCATTCATCTTCTGCTATAAAACTCATGAGGAGGACTACTGTAAGGGTTGTTGATGAGATATCAGAGAAATGCAAGTATCCTCCTCTTGAGACAAGTTCTCTGTGTAATATTGTAAGATAGGCTGAGATTTGATGCATTCAGACTGAATGTTCAAGCTGTGGGCAATGATGTACTTGATTGGTGTTGTTTTTAATATGACAAGCATGTTTCTTTGGATCCTGATCTAAAGCAGCTGGTGATGTTTTCCTATCTCTGTGTTTGATTTCATTTCATTCCATTTCTACTGGCTCGCATCAGAAGTTTGGCATAAGATTTACCCTTGATAGGTACCTTATTTTGCTGCTCTCCCAGCCTTTTATGTTTTCTGCTTACATGTGTATCTGAATATTGATTTCAATTGATTTAGCCAGTGTAGTGGATGTTATTGCCTGCTCTCTGATGTATGAATTAATGAAATCTATGTTTATATTTTCTTGTTGGGATTCAATTGAATGAGTTGAGAACACTGGGATGTTTAGAACTATGTCTCTGCCTCACCAGGATCTTCCCATCCCAATTAGGTCTTTCCAAGATCCCTTGTATCACCTCTGACTTTGTCCAAGCAGGTCTGGAGTTAAATGACCTCTGGCCTGATCTATAGACAGAATTGGATGGTTCTCCTTCTTTCATTTTCAGTCCTTTATGTTCCATTTCATCAACCATCCTTTAAGATCCAAATGCTCTAGATGACTAGCCCAACTGAAAGCTTGCACATTGAACACAAGTAAATCCTTTCTTGACTCCATTGCCCAATGGCCTTGATGTTCTCTGAGTTATCTACCTTCGCCTAATTCCCTCTTTTCTCATCCTTGTCTCATATTAGACCTTCCTTTCCTGATTCCCAACAACCAAACACAAACAATCAAACAAACAACCCTGAGCCTATAACTAGCCTAAAATCATAACTTAGAGCCTCAAAGACATATCCTTTGACTCATTTAGAGAGATCCCTCTCTGGACCTAGGAGGGCTAGATCCTCAGGTCTGAAAGTGGTTCTATGTTGTCTCATCTTTTGGTCCTGCCAACCTGGCCAAAACATGGGAACCCCAACATAATGGCGACTTGATTGATTGTATCTTAGGAAATTTTTAGAGTGTTCTCTTTTCTCCTCGATTGCTTAGCTTATTATATTTTTTTAGTATAAAATTAATCTCTTAAAGTCGCTGACCGATCACCTCGTCGATCGAGGCGGATTCGTGGGCTTTCTCCTGTGAGTGTCGAGCCTTATTCAAGGAGTAGGAGTAATTGAATGGGTGATTTTTACCTGGTGGTTTCAAATGCAGTGGAGAGTGATCTCCATCTAGGCTTGTTGTTTTTGTAGGTTGTGTTAGCCCCCTATGAATTTTTTGACAAGCAAACAGGGGGCTAATTTTTTTTTGAGCCTTCAAAGAATGCATTACCTCTGAAAACACATCATCCTTGAAGCCTCCTTGTGCCTTGACCTTTGATAAATCCTTACTGTTGTTCCCAATTTTAAAGCCTCTCTATTTGTGAAGAAAATGCCCAAAAGGCCTCCTTTTCCCTCTTATTTCATTCCCTCTAAGCCTTTGTTTTCATCATTCTACCTCCCCTTCTAAATTCCCCACTTACCCTTTAAATCATCCCAAACCCCCTTTTAAACCTTTCAAATACATTTTTTTGGTTTAATAATCCCTTATTCCCCTTACCGAATACCTCCTTTGTCCTTAAAAAGCATTAAAATAGGCAAAAAACCCACTTTTTACTTTATAACAGGCTAGCCCCCTTCGGCCCAGCCCTAACCACTTCCCCTCCATGCACCCGGGCGCTGAGACCAAGCGCTAAACTGTGAAGAGCTTATTGCAATCGGAAGTCGGAGTGAAGCGCGTTTCTTTGTTAAGTCAAAAACCTCCAATGAGATAGTGCTATTGTTCTATCAGCCCCACTGCGATCCGAGCTGTTGATCCATAAAGATCCGACAGCCCAGTGCTAATCGCATCGCGCCAGCCTATGCATCCCCTCATTCTGTCTTCCCCGATCGCGATCCTCCGTTCTGATCGTAGTGATTGATCTCGCGAGATTCAACGACCCAGATCTCATCACTCCCCTCCCAACATTCTAGTCTTCCTCCCTGCCAATTCAATCTCTGCCGTCGATCTCCCCGCCAGACCGGACGGCTGGCGCTCAATCGCACTGTCTCCAATCAGAAGTTTACAATGTGTTAACCCCGCTGCCTCCCCCGATTGCGATCCGCCGATCCAATCGTGACCGTCCATTCAACCCAGATCCAACATCTCACGTTTAATCGCCCTCCACCTTAACCGGGTCCCACCATCAAAGGCCTAATTCCATGCGTTCGATCAATTTCCTTTGTATTTGCCCAGGACTTAAAACTCTGGGATTTACACTAATTATAATTTCTTCTCCCGTTGTCACCATTCTGGCCACCATTCCTCCAGGCCTTCACAGCATTCCTTCCGCCACTCCCTGTATTTATTAATGAGTTTATCATATTGTGCAGGGTTGTTACAAAGTGATGAACTCACTCTAGGTTCCACAATCACAGTCACTGTGATTCAGAACGTAGAGAGGTTATTGTAGCAGCAGTCAGAGTAACAGCAGAGATGGGTTAGAAGGATTAAAGCCTATTATTGAATAATTAACGCTTAATCCCGCGTCTAAAGGAAAAAGGCACAGTTTGAAGACCAAAGCACACCGACGAGTCATATCTGTGTTTTGACATCAGCAGAACACTTTTCTCCAAAAGGACACCTTCCTATAGAAGTCTCCATGCCTCCTCGAGCCCTTAAATGTATTTCACTGATAGAAGCTTCTATGACAGTTAGGACCACAGTTATGAGGCATGGAGACCTGCAGACCTTTCAATCTAGGTCATTTATTCCAGAAGGCAACGTAGAGTTCCAAACAACCAAAAGGACTTCAAGAACACATCCGAGGTCAATATCGACCTGACAGAGACCTCTGAACCAGGCTACATAGTACATACAACATTGCAGAGCCATTAACCAGTATGGGCGTGAACGCTTCCGCCATTCTGTCTTAATGAAACAAATTAAAAGAACATCTACTACCGCTATCATTCATTCTCCTATAAGAATCCCCAAGAACATATTGTAAAAGGTTGTGTTGTTGCTATTGTAGTTATAGGGATTCATTTTTTACTGTTAGAACAGTTTTGGGAAAGAGTAGCAGAGTAGTTTGTAATGTAGTAGGCTGGGAGGAGAAGTTTGGATTGTATCAGCCATTGAGCTCAGTGCATGTGACTGGTTTTGCATATAAATTGAAGAAGCAATTTGACAGGATCTTGGTCTATATTACGGGTGATGTTTCTCTTATTACATTGTCCATTTACATTATTCATGTTATCCATCCAGGAGGGCTAGATCTTCGGATCCAGGAGGGCTAGATCTCCGGATCCCAAAGTGGTTTGATGTTGTCTTATATTTTGGTATTGCCAAATCTGCCAAAACATAGGAACCCCAACATAATGGCGACTCCATTGGGGAATAAAGACCAATCAGCCTTGATTTGGTAATCAATCACTGTGGTGGACAGTAAATCTCCTGGAGCACCTTAAAAATCCACCTGGCGACTCCACAATTCCTAAATGATTAAAAGACTCCACTGGTGATTAGTAGGCTGCTGATTATCTTGGTTTCACGAGACTCCACTGGGAGACCATGTCACAGTACAACATCAGCCATGCTAAAGACCAAGTCACTTCACCAATGGAAGACTCTAAGCAGTTTGCAGAAATGCATCCAAGTTTCATAGCTGAGTGTCAAGATGTAATGTCACATGACTTGGCAGAACTGAAAGTGGAGGACCTTCCAGGGGCTATTCTTCTCAGCTCAAGTTTCAAACCCGTGCTTAAGAAAATATTTCTAGAATTGGTGGTTGAAAGATATGAAGCTGAGATCAAATTTCCAAACTCACAAGAAAAAGCATATCAGTTCAAAGACCCGAGAGCCTTTTTGGAAAGTCTTCCTCCCCCTAAGAAAGAAGAAATTTCACTGCCTTTCGAAGTACAAGAAGAAGATGACCCGGTTCTCAAGAACCACATTGAAAATGTAGTGGAAGATGCAGAAATCAAAGCGGCCCAGGATAAATACAGCCTACCAGTCATGGAAGGCCTGAAAGAAAAAAGTGTACATCATGTGTTCATTGATCCTGTGGCAGAATATATGGGGGCCCTGATTAGCTCAAATTCTCCAACATTGATCCTTCGTCGGGGCCAGATTCATTAGGAGTTGTCACCATTGATGGTGACCACAGTTTTGAAAAAACACCTGCAGAGCACCCTATGGTGGTCTCTAATGAGCAGACAGTGCTCCTATCCTTTTTTGTTGTTGCTTGACTAGCTGCACTGGCATTATTGTATCACCTAGAACATAAGAGATTTCCAAGTAGAGTAGAGTAGGTAGGAAAGCTCAATAAAGCTCAGCTTGTGAGCATGTAGTTAGTTGTTTTAATTTCTGCAAAGTCCAGCGAGCCAGACAGTCTAATCCTGGCTTGGCTGTTTTTCAATTTCTGTCTTAGAATGTAGAGAAGAAATCTGCTAGACAATTTAATCCTAGCAGATACTAGTTTAGGTAGAGAAACTATGAGGCCAAAAGTTTAATCTGGTCTCATGGAGTAATAAGGGTAGAAGTAGAATAGGTTTATTTTTCCTGTTTGTAAAAAAAAATAAAAAAATTGATGATGTAAAGGGTCTGCAAGTCCAAATGCACCCAGAAGAAAAAAATCTTAGGACACATATTGGGTAGGTAGTTGTTTGGGAGAATGTTTACTGCTGATGTAATGTCTTCATGATTTGTGGCAGCTGATCTAAGAAAGAAAATGGATGGGTCATGTACCAGGCATCTGGCCTACTCCAAAGATCATTTTCTGAATTCTTGACTCCTTCAAGAAGAAGCCATCCCCATGTGGAGCCACTATTATCCCCCTATGAATTTTTTGACAAGCAAACAGGGGGCTAAATTGTTTTTGAGCCTTCAAGGAATGCATTCCCTCTCAAAACACATCATCCTTGAAGCCTCCTTGTGCCTTGCCCCTTGATAAATCCTTACTGTTGTTCCCAGTTTTAAAGCCTCTCTGTTTGTGAATAAAATGCCCAAAAGGCCTCCTTTTCCCTCTTATTTCATTCCCTCTAAGCCTTTGTTTTCATCATTCTTCCTCCCCTTCTAAATTCCCCACTTACCCTTTAAATCATCCCAACCCCTTTTTAAACCTTTTAAATACCTTTGTTTGGTTTAATAATCCCTTATTCCCCTTACCAAATACCTCCTTTGGCCTTAAAAAGCATTAAAATAGGCCAAAAACCCACTTTTTACTTTATAACAGGCTAGCCCCCTTCGGCCCAGCCCTAACCACTTCCCCTCCATGCACCCAGGCGCTGAGACCGAGCGCTAAATTATGAAGAGCTTATCGCAATCGGAAGTCGGAGAGGAGCACGTTTCTTTGTTAAGTAAAAAACCTCTGATGTGATAGTGCTATTGTTCTATTGGCCCTGCTGCGATCCGAGCCATTGATCCATACAGATCCAACGACCCAGCACTAATCGCATCGTGCCAGCCCATGTGTCCCCTCATTCTGTCTTCCCCAATCGCGATCCTCCAATCCGATTATAGTTGTTGATCTCTCGAGATCCGACGGCCGAGATCTCGTGACTCCCCTCCCATCGCTCCAGTCTTCCTCCCCGCTAATTCAATCTCTGCCATCGATCTTGTTGGGTATGTGTTATATTCTTTCCACGACTAGCCCCACGTGCTGTACATTGCACCGGGCGCAGTAAGGGGGTCACAAGGGGGGAGGCAGTCCCCACTGTTAGGGTCTGGGGCACCGCCCCAAAAAAAATTGTTTTGGTGTGCGAACCCACTCATAGGTGGACCCACCCATGTTTTGTGCATGAGTTTGCGCATGGTTTTGGGGTACGATGGTTTTCGGCCCCTGGTATTTTGTAGATCCGGTCAAGGGAACTACGGTTATGTTCTAATCCAGGGTTAATGGATTGGGGTTTATGTATGCTTCGGCATGTATATATATTGTGTTGTAACACTAAAAGGAATATAATGAAAAATCAAGCTGGTCGTCCCGATTTGGGATCCAGGGGAAAATATCTATGTTTATCTGTTTTATTTTTTATGCTCTCGCTATTGTTTATTTTCTGTTATAAGATTCGTGTGTAGATAATTTATGTTCAGGGTTAAAACCTACATTTGGTATCAGAGTTGTTTCAGCTTCAAGGGGACGCCTTTGCTGCTGAGGGTTTTTTTCTCGGGCCTGAGGTAGACCTTGTTTAGTGGGAGATCTGCGGGATCGATTCTTGCAGTGAAAGAAGATGGCGAACGGCAGAAAGATAGAGATCGAGAAATTTAATGGTCAAAGTTTTGAGTTGTGGAAGCTCAAGATGGAGGATTTGCTGGTGGATAAAGATCAGTGGATCGCGGTAGATCTAGGTACTAAACCAATGACAATGTCAGATGAAGACTGGAAGAAACTGGATCGGAAGGCTAAGAGCACAATACAGTTGTGTGTCTCAGATTCAGTATTGTTGAATGTATCTAGGGAAGCTACGACGAAGAATTTGTGGGAAAAACTTGGGACTTTGTACCAATCTAAGTCTCTGGTGAATAAGTTGTTCCTGCGGAAAAAGCTGTATAACCTGAGGATGAAGGATGGAGACTCGGTGACAGAGCATCTGAACGCCTTCAATACTATGGTAAGTCAACTATCATTTGTTGATATTAAAATCTCGGATGAAGATAAGTGCATCAGTTTGTTGTGTTCTCTACCAGACTCGTGGGATAGTCTGGTTATTGCAATAGGTAGCAACACAACTACCTTGAATTTTGATGACATTGTCTCAGCCTTGCTGTCGGAGGAAATGAGACGGAGAAATATGGAGGGTCAAAATGGAGATGCCTTATCTATACGAGGAAGGTCCCAAAACAGAAACAAGAATAAGGTTTCGAGTGGGAGATCCAAATCTAGAGGGAGATCTAAATCTCCTGGAAATTTTGTAAAGGTATGCTGGAAATGCAGAAAGGAAGGGCACTACAAAAAGGACTGCAGATCTAAAGCTCCTGAGAAAGGAAAGGGATCTGATGATGCTCCTTCTGCAGAGGCAAAAACCACCTCGGATGAAGGTGAGGATGTGTATTTGGCTTCTTCTTCAAATACACATGTAGATCATGAGTCATGGTTGATTGACTCAGGTGCATCCTTTCACTTCACTCCCCATAGGGAGTGGTTCTGCGAGTATGAGAAATATGATGGTGATGTCTTCCTAGGGGATGATAGGAAGGTCAGAATCGTCGAACGTGGAAAGGTCAAGCTGAAGCTGCAAGGTGGAAGGATTAGAACACTTCCTGGTGTTCTACATATTTTTGCATTGGCCAGAAATCTGATTTCTGTAAGCAAGATGGATGATCCAGGTGTAAAAACAGTTCGAGAAAGATGCCTGCAAGATGGTTCAGGGAGCACTGGTATTAATGCGGGGAGTTCGGACTGGAACTCTGTAGAAGCTACAAGGTAGCACTGTTATTGATGGGTGTAATAGTTATGTGGTTCCTGAAAGTGGAGCGGAAAGCCTAGCTATCTTTGGAGAAAAGACCATGCTATGGCATCAAAGGCTTGGACATATTGGAGAGAAGGGCCTTCGGATACTGCATAGAAATGGTATGGTAGAAGGTATGTCTAATTTCTCTCTGGATTTCGATTTCTATGAACATTGTGTATATGGGAAGCAGAATCGGGTGAGTTTTCCTTCTAGTGCTAAGAGGGCGAACAAGATATTAGAACTTGTGCACAGTGATGTGTTTGGACCTGTGTCAGTTCCATCACTGGGAAAGTCTGTGTACTATATTTCATTCATAGATGACTTCTCAAGGAATACATGGATATATTTCTTGAGGAAGAAATCTGAAGTCTTTGACAAATTTAAAGAATTTAAGGCTCTGGTGGAAAACCAGACAGAGAAGAAGATAAAGGCACTGAGAACAGATAATGGTGGGGAGTTCTGCAAGAAGGAATTTGAAGAGTTCTGTAAGAAGTGTGGCATGGCACGACAAAAGAATACTCCATACACACCTCATCAAAATGGAGTTGCAAAAAGAATGAACAGAACGCTGATGGAAAAGGCAATGCTCAGTGGTATCGGATTAGGACAAGAATTCTGGGCAGAAGCAGTGGAGACTGCATGTTACTTAGTTAATAGATCACCTTCATCAGCGTTGGAGGATAAGACTCCACATGAGGTATGGACTGGTAAGAAACCCTCTCTTTCACATATAAGGGTATTTGGATGTGATGCATATGTACATGTTCCAAAGGAGAAAAGGACCAAGTTGGATAATAAATCTGAAAGGTGCATCTTTATTGGGTATAAGGATGGTTTAAAGAGTTACAAGATTTGGAACCCAGAAACAAGGAAGGTTGTGTACAGCTGAGATGTGGTGTTTAGAGAGGTGAATATGTTGTTACACATGAAGTCCTACCAAAGGAACCTGAGAAGATAGAGTTTGAGCTAAAGGAGGATGAATCAAACTCTACAACAAAAGAAGACTCAGAAGAGGAAGAGCCACAAACTCCAGTTGTGAGAAGATCAACTTGGGAAAGAAGGCAACCAGAAAGGTATAGTCCATCTTCTTTTTTTCCAGGTTTTGCCTTAACTATAACTGATGATGATCCCAGAACTGTCAGGAAGGCAGGAGATTCAGAGGATGGAAAACTCTGGAAGGAAGCCATGGTTGAAGAAATTGCGTCCTTGCACAAAAATGAGGCATGGGATCTGGTGGAGTTGTTGGCTAGAAGGAAGCACATTGGGAGAAAATGGATGTTTAAAAAGAAGATGAATGTAGAAGGAAAGGTGGAGAAATACAAAGCTCGGTTGGTAGCAAAAGGTTATTCCCAGGTGCCGGGAATTGATTTTGGTGATATTTTTTCTCCTGTTGCCAAAGTTACTTCTATTAGATTACTTTTATCTATTGTTGTTGCATTTGATTTTGAGATAGAACAGATGGATGTGAAGACATCATTTCTTCACGGGGATCTAGAAGAGGAGATCTACATGAAGCAACCTGAAGGCTTTATGGTGAAGGGTAAGAAAGAACTGGTATGCAGGTTGAAGAAGTCTCTGTATGGGTTAAAACAGTCACCAAGGATGTGGTATCAGAAATTTGATACCTATATGCGGGGACTTGGCTTCACCAGAAGCAAGGAGGATCACTGTGTTTATTTTAAATTAATTGGTGACCGTGTTAGTTATTTGGTCTTGTATGTGGATGATATGTTGTTGATTGGAAATGACAAAGAAATTATCCAAGATTTGAAGACCCAACTGTTCTCCAAATTCGACATGAAGGATCTTGGTGCTGCAAACTATATTTTGGGCATGAAAATTAAGAGATATCGGGCAAAGAGGAAGCTCTGGTTAAACCAGAGGAAGTATGTTGAGACTATATTGCAGAGGTTCAATATGCAGGATAGTAAACCGGTGAATGTTCCTATTCCTCTAGGTGTAAAGCTGTCTGCTGAACAGTGTCCCAAGACACAAGAAGAAGAGGAGTATATGTCCCGTGTTCCATATGCAAGTGCAGTGGGTAGCCTGATGTATGCAATGGTCTGTACTAGACCAGACATTGCACATGCAGTGGGAGTATTGAGCAGGTTTATGTCAAACCCAGGGAAGGAGCATTGGACAGCAGTGAAGCGGGGTTTCAGATATTTACGTGGCACTAGTGATTATGGCTTGTGCTACCAGGGAAGACCGGGATTGGAAAGAATGTTGGACATTCATGGTTTTGTTGATGCAGACTGGGCCAGAGATCTGGATCAAACAAGATCTACAAGTGGGTATGTGTTTAGCCTATTTGGAGGCACAGTCAGTTGGATGAGTAAAAGACAGTCTGTAGTGGCTCTTTCAACTACAGAGGCAGAATACATAGCAGCCACTCATGCAAGCAAGGAAGCAGTTTGGTTGCAGAGATTGTGTTAAAGTATGGGGTTGGTACAGCAAGCTATAAGGATAGACTGTGATAGCCAAAGTGCAATTTTCTTGGCTAAGAACCCTGCTTACCATTCAAAGACAAAGCACATTGATGTTATATATCACTTTGTTAGAGATATGGTTGAGGCTAAAAGGGTGTCGCTAGTAAAGGTGGACACTTTGAAGAATGTTGCAGATGCATTGACGAAGTCTATGAGCACTCAAAAGTTCTCTTGGTGTAGAGAAACAATGGGTGTTGAAGAATTGACCCAATGACTAAGCTCTCCTGTGGCCCCCTGTGGAAAGAAAACAACAAGTGGGAGAATGTTGGGTATGTGTTATATTCTTTCCACGACTAGCCCCACATGCTGTACGTTGCGCCGGGCGGAGCAGGGGGGTCACAAGGGGGGAGGTAGCCCCCACTATTGGGGTTCGGGGCACCGCCCCGACAAAAAATATTTTGGTGTGCGAACCCACTCATAGGCGGACCCACCCATGTTTTGTGCATTAGTTTGCGCATGGTTTTGGGGTACGATGGTTTTTGGCCCCTAGTATTTTGTAGATCCGGTCAAGGGAACTACAATTATGTTCTAATCCAGGGTTAATGGATTGGGGTTTATGTATGCTTCGGCATGTATATATATATATGTGTGTTGTAACACTAAAAGGAATATAATGAAAAATCAAGTTGGTCGTCCCGATTTGGGATCCAGGGGAAAATCTCTGTGTTTATCTGTTTTATGTTTTATGCTCTCGCCATTTTTTATTTTCTGTTATAAGATTCATGTGTAGATAATTTCTATTCAGGGTTAAAACCTATAGATCTCCCCGCCAGATCGGACGGCTGGCACTCAATCGCACCATCTCCAATCGGAAGTTTACAATGTGTCAACCCCGCTGCCTCCCCCGATTGTGATTCGCCGATCCAATCGTGACCGTCCATTCAACCCAGATCCAACGGCTCACGTTTAATCACCCTCCGCCTTAACTGGGTCCCACCATCTGTTATCACTCAGGTTTTCCTAGAAGTTGTGTAAGAGGAAAGTATACCCGAGGTAACCACAAACCAACCTTTTAGATGCAAAATCTAGCCAATCTGCATCCAGAGAGGGCTCTCTCTTTATGATTTATCTTTGTTCTTTTAAGGTTTTAGGCTAGTTATAGATTCAAATTTTGTTTTGGGAAAATGGTGGAATCCGCAAACTAAGGGCAAGGCTGAGAGCTTTCAGTCCATTGGGCTATGGAGTCAAAGGATGGCTTTACTGGATTTCTATTCTATGCACAAGATGGTATTACAGGGCAAGATAGCTAGACAGAGAACAATCCTTAAAATTTAAAGTGGGTGGGATGATCTTGAAGGGATGAAAGGTAACTAAGAATCTTTCACCATGTTCAAAGGAAGGAAGTGAATTGACTACAAACAAAGAGCAATAAAGGATTCTTTATTATAGCAATCAACAGTGCTTAAATTAGCGAAGCAGGAGCATTTAAGAATTCATGCTTATAGCTAATTTAGAAGAAAAAATTTAGGAACAATCACATTTGAAAACAGAGTACAATTAAGCAAATTCTGTTTCAATCCTTTATGTAAATTATTCAGAAATGGATATGATGGTATTATAAACTAATATAAAATTTCAGACAAAGGGTAGAAAAACTTATTGAACCGTAGTCCAACACATGAATCCTGCAACAAGTCCAGTGCTTCAAAACGTCATCCAGTAAGCCACAAGTAAATTTGTCCAAAAGCTTTTTATTCCGAAAACCTCAATGTTACAGCAGAGTAATAGAATCCACACACAAATGCTTCCAAGAGTGGAGTATTTATACAAATTCTAAACTAAAATATCTTGAAAAAATATCAAAATTGGTTCACAAATCTCTCTAACTATGTTACATAAATAGAACTAAAGTAAAGGACACTCAAACTATTTGGCACTATTTTTGATGGATAAGTGATGACAAAGAGGAGAATTCGAATTTGATCCAACTCTTATTTGATGATGAGGCATCCAAGTCACTAACTGCTTCCTTTCTTTGTGCAATCTGCTCCAACAATTCTGCAAACTTGGGGTCCAATGATATCTTCTTATTTCTCAATCCGTAATAGATATGTAAAAAGTGAAAGCGGTTATTGTGGATAAATATGTTGGTGAGATAAACCTCTTTCACTTTCCTAAAATTCCTCTCCAGCTGTGCATAATATTCTCTGTAAAAAAATATGTGTAAAACAGAGTTTTACAGAGTCTGAAAAATGGCCTGTAAAGATGCGCATGTATCTCTCATTATAAAACCACTGTGCAAAAACGGAGATAGGTTTTTGTATATGGGTCTCTTAGGAACAAAACCCTCCTTCAGTTTTGTGAAATGTATTTCTAATTGGCCACAATATGCTCTGCAAAATGATGACTTGACTGTAATTTTCTGCAAAAAGTGCTTTTCAACATTGTTTAATATTTCCAAAACCATAATAGCTGTTAGGAAAGT
Organism: Pinus albicaulis; assembly: GCA_034641835.2. Taxonomy (NCBI): domain Eukaryota; kingdom Viridiplantae; phylum Streptophyta; class Pinopsida; order Pinales; family Pinaceae; genus Pinus; species Pinus albicaulis. Next base: position 36,720,779 of record CM076578.1, read on the forward strand.
GAGAGAGGTTTTTGTAGATGGTACTCTTAAGAACATAAAACTCCTTCAGTTTTGCAAAATTCCTCTTGTATTGGTCACAATATTTTCTGCAAAATAATGACTAAAACATGTAATTTCTACAAAAATGTTCCTTCTTGTTATGTTTTTTCATCTTTTTACTTTCTTGCTCTTTTGACTGTTTTACTTTCACTTTAGACAAAATTCAATTTTGGTGAAATTACTTTCTCTATTTACGTTTACCATTTTTTATCGCTTTTCGTAACTTCATTTTTATCGTTTACCTTTGATCGCTTCCAGAATTTCATTTTAATGCTTTCACTTTTGATCGTTTCCTCAGAATTTTGTTTTGACTTTTCACTCTGACTTTTACCTGATACACTTTATCCACTGATACTCTTTGATTTTGATACGCTTTGACTGGGGATAAAACTGCTTTCCGATTTGGATCATAATTGGCATGATAGCAGTGGATAATTTCTGGGAAAATAAGGACTGAGGGGATGAGATATCTCGGGAAATTGGATTCCCACAACCCTATAAGATCTTGCCCCTTTGAGTATTCGTCTCTGCAGCGACAATAGCTCAATAGGGGACTTTCATCAAAATGCAGGTCTTTAATTTGGAAATCTTCATCTATCAGAGGTAAATAGTCTAATTCACGGTGAGGAGCATTCAATGGAGTGATATTAAGAGCTGCCGGGGCCTCCATTTTGGTTCTTGTGGATTCAAAATGGAGGTTTTTGGTTTTTCTTGCAGACCGGGCGGGATGTCTGATAAAAGAGGAAATTGGAACAATTCGCAGGTTTGGGAAGCAAATTCACAGGTTTTAAATCTTCAATGAGGACTCAGAGAGGATTTTTAACCATTTTTTCAGAGAAAAAACAAAGGAAACTAAGCTTTACTTGCAGTCGGGGCGCGAGATGATAAATACCTGTTTTTAGATGGAACTGGTTCTTTAACAGGTAATGAACAATGGCGGGGACGTTCTTCAACACGGGCGCAGCTGAATTTCGGAGTAAATTGGTGTATTTGCAGTGGAATTTGAAAATTGCAGCGGGAGCTCTGTCTCTTTCAGAAATTAAAAATAACTGAAAACACACGAAAAATGGCTTATTTACAAGTTAAAAGGGTTTTTGTCTTTTTCGAGGTGATGGCGTCATTGACGTACGGGGTGACGTAGGGAAGTGGGGCCGGCGGTATGCGGTAAGCGGTAAGCGGTGAGCCCACACCGCTGCGGGAGGAAGGCCATGTTTATGTAGGGCAACATTCCAAAGACGCTTTGCCACGTGGAATGCTTCATTTTTCAAATCAACATCCTTCATTGGTTAACATGCTGGCAAGGGATGGGCAGCGGGATTAATGATCACCGTTGATCAACGAACGGACGATCCAACGGCTGAAAGGGAGGGGAACTTGTGCGATTTCAAAGGTGGGCCCGTCGGGGTTTAAAAAGGTTTTAATGCGTAATTTAATCACCCCGGGGAAAAGTTAATAGGCGGAAATGGTTGTTAATTAGTCCAAATGATTAATTAACCCCATGAATATTATGAAATGGATTGCGACGGAGTTTGGCCAGGTGGAATGCCACGTGGACGGACCACGGTGGCATAGACTTTTGCAAAGTTTATTAATATGTTTTGGTATTAAACATACTTATAGTATTATATGATGAATGAATTAATATAATTAATTCATCATAGGGGTGGAATTTATGTATAAGGCTATAGTTTAAACCAAAGGGCTTATAAAGCGGGGTGTTTATTTTCAATGTGCGGGAATATATACTTTGGTAAACATTATAATAAATGGGTTTTGGGGATATTTATAAAAAAGGGAGTTATATACTTAGGAAAAGGGATTTCACTAGGGATTTAATATAGTAGAATTAAATGTTAATATGGCAAAGGACAAGGAAAAATCAAAACATCCTTGTATATCTAAGTAAGTGATAACTTGTGAAGTAAATTGCAACATTTTGTCTTCAACACTTAAATTTAGAATAACAAGTTATTTTGAGGAATTTTTATGGAATTTTGCATCACTTTCCTAAGTAAAATAGGATTTACTTAGGAAAAAGTTAAAGATGGAAGATAACAATGATGAATTATCTCAAGTGCTTAGGTCTTTTTTGATCATTAGGCCGAGGGTCCGGTCCCTCCAGAAGTCAAGGAAATGCCTTGAGCCCTTTTGATCTCCAAACACCTTAGTACTTTTGGGGGAAATTAGTAAAACCTTTAAGGGGGAAAATGATAAGGGAAGTTAATGAATTTGACTTTTGCTTGCTGTGATTTTTCAGTGTATTTCCTGCTTTAGTACTTGTGATGAAAGTAAATGATTAACCAACATGTAGCATCACCATTCATCAGATAACACTTTGCAGCACCATCTACCTACCCTATCTACTTAACACTACCATTTTTTCTTCTTTATTAGGGTGCATTTAGACTTGCAAACCCTTATCAATCTTTTCTTTTTACATGACAAATCTATCTATTTCTACCCTTATTACATCCAAGGGCTCAGATTAAACTGTTGAGCACCTTTTATTAACTCTACCTATCTACTTATCTGCCAATATTAAACTGTTTGGTCAGATATTTATTCTCTATTCTACAACATGAAATTGAAACATGAACTAGCCAAGCTTAAACAGTTTGACTATTCATGAATTGTGGCATAAAACACAAGTTGCACACAATTTATTTATTACATCAGAGTAAAAAATAGTGGCATTTAGACTTGCACACTTTCCTTGGCCTTTCTTTTTGATGGGGTTCATTTCTTTTACTTTTTTGGCCATTTTTATTATTTTTACCCTTTGATTTTTCTTTTAGGGTATACCCTCTTTACATTTTTTAAAATTTTTGATTTTTTGGTTTTTTAAGAATATGGAACACCTTTGCTCAAGAAAGAAGGTTTGAACATATTCCATAATTCAATCAAGACAATCATGAAAAATGACACCTATTGGTATAGGAGTCTAACACCATCAAAGGCCTAATTCCATGCGTTCGATCCATTTCCTTTGTATTTTCCCGGGACTTAAAACTCTGGGACTTACACTAATTATCATTTCTTCTCCCGTTGTCATCATTCCCGCCACCATTCCTCCAGGACTTCATAGCATTCCTTCTGCCACTCCCTGGATTTCTTAATGATTTTATCGTATTGTGCAGGGTTGTTACAGAGTGATGAATTCACTCTAGGTTCCACAATCATGGTCACTATGATTCGGAATGCAGAGAGGTTATTGTAGCAGCAGCCAGAGTAACAGTAGAGACGGGTTAGAAGGATTAAAGCCTATTATTGAATAATTAACGCTTAATCCCGCGTCCAAAGGAAGAAGGCGGAATTTGAAGACCAAAGCACACCGACGAGTCATATCTGTGTTTTGACATCAGTAGAACACTTTTCTCCAGAAGGACACCTTCCTACAGAAGTCTCCATGCCTCCTCGAGCCCTTAAATGTATTTCACTGACAGAAGCTTCTATGAATGTCAGGACCATAGTTATGAGGCATGGAAATCTGTAGACCTTTCAATCCAGGTCATTTATTCCAGAAGGCAGCGCAGAGTTCCAAACAACCAGAAGGACTTCAAGAACAAATCCGAGGTCAATATTGACTTGACAGAGACCTCCGAACCAGGCTACAGAGTACATACAGCACTCCAAATCCATTAAGCAGTATGGGCGTGAACACTTCCGCCATTCTGTCTTAATGAAACAAATTAAAAGAACATCTACTCCCGCTATCATTCATTCTCCTATAAGAATCCCCAAGAACATATTGTAAAAAGTTGTGTTGTTGCTATTGTAGTTATAGGGATTCATTTTTTACTGTTAGAACAGTTTTGGGAAAGAGTAGTAGAGTAGTTTGTAATGTAGTAGACTGTATCATCCATTGAGCTCAGTGTATGTGAATGGTTTTGCATATCAATTGAACAAGCAATTTCACAGGATCCTGGAGTATATTACGGGTGATGTTTCTCTTATTGCATTGTCCATTTACATTATTCATGTTGTCCATCTATGCTTTGATAAGAATCAGTAAATCAGGCTTAGGATATGCCCTTGTTTGGTACCCTAATGCCTACTGCTCTTCTTATCTTTGATGTTTTCTTCTAATAGTGAATTCAAGGGCAAATTCATGTAATTTAACCAGTGTAGTAGTCATTATTCAGTGCTAGCTGATGTGTGAATTCGGGGTTTGTTTCTTAGATGTTCTAGCTGGTGTCAAAGCAGGGAAGGTTAAAAACCCTTCTCCGATCTATAGACTCTAGCTCTATGTTAAGTCTTATCTCTGTTTTCCCTTGGAGCATGCTAAAGCAGGTCTGGAGTTAAATGACCTCTGGCCTAATCTTCAAGCTGCCCTTTGTGTCCTCATCAAAGCTGCCTTTGAGTATGTCAAAGTAGGCCTGGATTTAAATGACATCTGACCTGATCTATAGACAGAAATTGGGTTTCTTTCTTTCTTTCACCTTCTTTCCTTAATGTCCCATTCCATCATCTATCTAAAGGATCCCTTAGTATAGATGACTTGCCCTCTGAAAGCCTTTTTAGTTTCTATTCAAGTAATCCCCTTTCATGACTCCATAGCCCAATGGATGGCACTTTCTTCACCTATCCTCTTTTGCCAAAACATCTTGCTACTTTGTTCCTTTCTTTCCATAACCTTCTCAGTTAATAATATCCGACCAACCCAACAACCAAATCATTTAAAAACCCCCTTTTGCTTCATACCTAGCCTAATACCTTACATTGAGATTCAAAGACATATCATTCTTTGTATTTATGGAGAGATCCCTCTCCGGATCCAGGAGGGCTAGATCTTAGGATCCCAAAGTGCTTTGATGTTGTCTTATCTTTTGGTATTTCTGAATCTGCCAAAACATAGGAACCCCAATAGGTGGTCCTGGTGTTATTGTCAGTTTAGAGAGGAGTGCTCCACTCATCTCTAGAGTCTTCTTTCCAACAGAATAAGTTGAAGTAGAGGAAGTTCCTCGGCCTCCTGAGTCTTTTCCATCTCCTCTTCCTGCTAGTTTTCATGACATCCTTTTGTACATCAGGCTTGAGTCTCAGAGACCGGCTAGTCCTTTTCTGTCATATCCCTTTCTTTTGATGGCCACGACTGGGAACACAGTTTTGGCTATGAGCACTGTCAGTGTTCATACTCCTCTTTCAGTTGAAGGAGGAGGAACTATTGCCATATCGACAATCAATTCTAGTGCTGCTATGTCTGGCTCTACTTCTATTCCATTTTCTAGTGGAAACACCTAGGCATATGCTTCCTCATCTGGCACTTTTTCTTTTGGAATGCCCTCTATTGGAATTCCTTCTTTCTCCTTTTCTCTTGTCTCAGCTATTTTTGCACCCATACCTTCTATGGATAGTGGAACAACTTCATTTCAAGGGTTCCCCTTTGGAAGTGGGCATATACCTCATTTGAACCCTTTGTTAGGATTCATGCCCTTCACCTCTCAGAATCAAGGTTTCAATCCTTTTTTCCGGGGTTCAAGGCTATAATCTTTTTTCGGGATGGAACCCTGCTTTTACAACATTGGGAGTAGGGAGTCATTTTTTCGATGGTCAGCAAGGGAATGTTCCTTTCCCTTCAGCGAGTGCTTCTTAGAATAATGATCCTATTCGATATAGTCCGGGTTGGCCTCCGGTCCCCACCAAACTACCCTCAGACATTCCAAATTTTGAAGGGAAGACTGGTAAGGATTCAACGAATCATGTCACCACTTTCCATTTATGGTGTTCATCAAACTCCCTTATCGATGATTCGATTAGGTTGAGATTATTTCAATGAACCTTAACTGGAAATGTAGAAAAATGGTACATCGAGCTGACTGGGGACACTTTTGCTACTTTTGGAGAGTTGGTACAATGTTCTTAAACAATTTTCAGTTACCTATCCGTTATGATGCCGAGAGTGACCTCCTGGCCAATTTTCAGCGAGACAAAGCAACTCACATTTTTTATCATATTCAGGAATGGAGAAGAAGGAAGAGGCTCTTTAAAGCCCAAATCCCAAATGAATTCCTTCTTGAATGGTTTTTGAAATCTTTACAGCTAGAAATATCAAAGGATATATCCCTTTCAAGGGTGTTTTCTGAAGAGCAGGCTATTTTTAGGGCTCAGCAGCTAGAACTGATTTATTCTAAGTCTAGAGTCCTTAATAAAATTTTGCCAGATGCTCCTCACTCCAAGTTAGATTTAGAAAAAACTAAACTTGGTCCTCATGGTGAGGGGCTTATCGGTTCAATCGATAGCGGTACGACTAACCTGCTAAATCAACTACAGCAGTTGTCTATACAATCTGCTCCCTCTGGTCAGGTTGTGCCTTCAATGTCAACTCCTTCTCAACCCTTGGAAATTAATGTTGTTCAAACTTCTAACCCCAAAGGAAATCAACAATCCGATGGGAAGAATAAGGGATGAAATAATAAGAAAAAGGACAAGTATAGGAAGGGAAATGCAAACAAATACAACGATCATTTTGGAGAGGGTAAGAAGGATGATAAAAAGAAAGTTAATTTTCATTGCAAGTTGTGCACTGGAGACTATCTTACGCACCTCTGCCCTAAAATTAAAGATGTGCAATGCTTGTTAGCTCAACAGGGTTCTTCTAGTTCCCCGACTGTGCTGACAAACCTTTTCCCCAAGGGCAGCAATTACTTGCTAGCACGAATGCAAATGCTGGGGCTCACTCTATGGGCAACCAGGAAGGAAAAAATCCATCAAACATTTACATGATGAGTGCTCACGTAGATATCGCTATGAGATCTTGTGATTATGGTGAAGTTGAGTCTTCGAAAGCTAAGGGTGCTCCCAATAATTCTAATCCACTCCATATAGAGAGGCTTGCATTTGAGCCTATACCTCGGATGTCGAAAGGGTCTACAAAGCGTATGATGATCAATCCTAATGCCAAGGCTACCCAGAACTACTTGATTGTAGAAGATATGGCTCAAAGTCCTTCTGCCATATCTGCGTTAGTGGTACTCCAGTCGTGTCTTGCACAAAGCAGTGCATTTCTCACTGCCATTGGGGATGTTGATCCGAAGAATTCTTTGATTATCACATTTGATATGTCCACTTTTAAAAAGAGACTTCCTCACCATATGGCTTTCCATATCAAGTCAACTTATTAGAAATTTAATATTTTTCGAATGATTGTTGATGAGGGCACTTCCACGTGTGTAATGAATCTTGCATGATGGAAGGCTATTGGATCTCCTTCAGTTGTCCCTTCAGCCACTCTTCTAACCGCATTTGATGGTCATTATCACAGGCTGCATGGAATTGTTCCAACTTTACCCATCTGTGTTGGGGGTAAAACTGTCAATATTGAAGTTGAGATATTTGATGCAAGCTTAGACTATAAACTTATGTTGGGGCGAAACTGGATCTATGAGATGGATGCTATTGCATCTTCATTATTTCATATTTTATGTTTTCCTCACGAAGGGAGAATTGTCATAGTTGATCAGCTGGATTGTTCTCATGTAGATCTGAATGCATCTTCTAACTCAATCGTTCCTTTGGTGAATGATACCAAGCAACCTATCGAGAATTTGGGGGTTGGAATGTATACATCCTTGATGGGTACTTTTGATTTTCCACCTCCTTCGGTTCATATCAATGCTATTTCATCCTCCAGGGTTCCTACTCGGAGAGATTTCTTCTGAACTCATTATTTTTTGGGCCCTTGGATCTTACCTTCCTCTACCTCCACATTAGAATAAGGTCAAGTGGGTGGAATGACATAGATTTCTTATATATATATTGCTGACTCTGCAGATTCCATGCCAGTTTCTCTTTCATGGGAGGAATTGGATGGAGATGTGGCTTCGGCTTGGACTTTTAGTTCATCTTTTGCTCAGGATTGTCTTGATACCACTCTTCCATCGGAAGAGGCCATACTTGAAGCAATGACTGGTGTAGAGAGACCGTGGGATGATTTGCATCATCGGTCTTATTTTCTACCAGACTTGTGAGAAGTTGAATCAAGTTTCTCTAGCCTTCAATCTTCTGGTCATGTTCACCCAGTCCTGAACCCTTTAGCACCAACACAGGTATTTGCTGAAGGGAACATGGTTGTTATTTCTGCTACTACCCCGTTGAACATTTCCAGAGATCCCAACATTATTTAGATCATCTTCATTGGAGTAGAGTGTTCCCCTGAAGAAATTCAGACTTACACCGATCTCTTTCAAGAATTTAGGGATGTGTTTGCTTGGTCTTATGAGGAAATGCCTGGTATAGATCCATCTATTATCTAGCATGAGATCAAGACATATGAAAACACTAAGCCTATCAGGCATAAGATTCATCTGGTCAACCCTAAGAAGGCATCAGCTATCAAATCCGAGGTGGAGAAGCTGCTTAAGGTGGGTTTCATTTACCCTGTTCCATTAACTGAGTGGGTTTCAAATCCAATTCCTGTGGACAAGAAACAAGGAACAATCCAAGTTTTCATCGATTTCAGGGACCTAAATAAGACATGCCCTAAAGATAAGTACCCCACACCATTTATAGATCAGATCATCGATGAGTGTGCGAGGAATGAGATTTTCTCCTTCATGGACGATTTCTCGGGATATAATCAAATCACTGTCTGTCCCGAATACCAGCATAAGACTGCATTTATTTGTCCCTGGGGTACCTTTTCTTAGAAGAAGATGCCTTTCAGCCTTAAAAATTCTGGAGCTACCTTTCAGCGGGCCATGTCTTATGCCTTCCACAACATCAAACATATTATCGAGGAATATTTCAATTGGTTTAGCTGCTAGTTCTTGCAAGACAATTGATCATCCTTCTCACCTCCTTCAATTTTTTGAACGATGTCGATATTATAAAATTTGGTTGAACCCTAATAAATGTGTTTTTGCTGTCACATCTGGTCGTTTGTTGGGATTCATCGTGTCTACAGAAGGGATTCGAGTAGATCCCTTCAAGGTTGAGGAAATACTTTAGTTGCCTCCCCTGTCTTCGATTCATCAACTTCAAAGTCTGAAAGGAAAAGCTAATTTCCTGTGGATATTGATCATAAATTATGCCAAGATTACAAAGGGATTATGAGTTTGTTAAAGAAAGGAGTTCCATTATTTTGGGATGAATTTTCTCAATGTTCATTCGATACTTTGAAAAAATCATTGGCCTCTACTCCATTACTGAGTCCACTCAATTATAGCAGGGATTTCCTCTTGTATCTCGCTGCAGCAGAATCTACCATTGGTATGGTTCTGGTGCATGAAGATGATGCTCTTTCTGAGCATGTTATATACTACCTTAGTCGAGGCTTGGTAGGTCATAAACTTTGGTATTCTCCGAAAGAGAAAATTGCTTTGGTAGTTGTTGACGTTGTTCAGCGGCTCAAACATTATATTCTCCTTCGCAAAACATATGTTTTGGAAGCAATCAATCCATTTCAATTTGTTCTCAATAGGTGAGTGATTGGTGGAAAATACAATCGATGGATTATTATTTTGCAGGAATTTGATTTTGAATTTTTTTCTGCCAAGTCCAAGAAATCATTAGTATTTGTGGAGTTGATTTATGAGTTTCCCTGTGGAGAGGAGATTTTTTTATGAAGAATCATTTCCTGAGGAAAATATTTTTCTCATTTCTTCATAGGATCCCTTCTATGCGGATCTCATAGTTTATCTCCATACTACGAATTTTCCCTTAGCTTTTTCGAAAAATGAGCGCCGAAAGTTGCGTCACTTAGCCAAAAGTTATTTGATCATTGGTGAAACATTATATCGTCACGGGGTCGATTTGATCCTTATATGCTTCTTAAATCTCAAAGAAGCTGAGGTTGTGCTGAGTGATTTCCATAGCAGATCTTGTGGCGTTCATTTATTTGGGCTTGCTACAACCCAAAAAATCTTGCGTGCAAGATACTTTTGGCCTTTGATTTTCAAAGATTGTATTGAAGCGGTAAAAAAGTGTCACCCTTGTCAGGTTTATACTCGAAAGATGCGCGCTCATCCAGCTCCGCTCTTTCCTGTCATCATTGTTGGTCCTTTTAGAAAGTGGGGAATTGATTACACTACTTGTGACCTGCCTTCGGCTAAAGGTCACAAGTACATTATCATAGCTGTAGACTACTTCACGAAGTGGGTTGAGGCTAATCCCACTTTTGGGAATGACAATGAGACATTAGCCCTGTTCCTTTTCAATCAAGTCATTTCTCATTTTGGTAACCCCAAAGAGATTGTCACTTACCATGGCAGTCATTTTCAAAACAACATGATGGCTAATTTGGCTCTGAAATTAGGTTTTTGACATGAGCATTCATGTCCTTATTATCCTCAAGCCAATGGGAAAATTGAAGCCTCTAACAAATCCTTGAAGACAATTCTTCAACGGACAACTGATGAAGCTAGATCCAATTGGAATATCATGCTGTATCCTGCACTTTGGGCATACTGGATGTCGGTAAAGACTGCAACCAATTTCACTCCATTTCAACTAGCTTATGGATTGGAATCTATATTTCCTATTAAATGTGAAATCCCTTCCCTTAAGTTAGCAATTGAGCTTCTTCCTAACACTTCCAATATCGAAGAACACCTTATCCATCTGGAACATCTCGATGAGAAGCACTGAGATGCAGCTACGATGAATGAGGCGCATAAGAAACGGGTGAAGGTTCAGTATGATAAGAAGGTCAAACCTAGGGTTTTCTCTGAAGGTGACCTTATCTTGGTTTACGCCCAAGAGAAGAATGCCTTGGGGGCAGGCAAGTTCAAATATATGTGGCATGGCCCCTTTATCGTCAAAAAATTCCTCAAAAAAGGAACTTATGCCCTGGTTGACTTTGATGGGATTGAGTTGGCGGAGCCTAGAAATGGGCTCTATTTGAAAAATTGTTATGCTTAGGCTTAGGCTTAGCACCTGATTTGTAGATATTGTATTTTTTTCATATCTATGTTTCAATTTTTGGTGTGGTTTTGATGATTTTGATCTGCTTTGGCAGGTAATATTGGATGAAATGAGTCACTTTGGCTTTGCCGGTGGTGCTAGTAGACATACTCAGAGCCTGGCTTCCACGGCTTGGGTAATCCATTATCCATCCGATCAGTTGTTAGTTTCAAGAGGTGTCTGCATTGGTCCTGCTTCGAACAATGTAGCAGAGTACACTGCAGTGGTCAACCTGCTCTCAGAGGCAATATCTTTTGGTGTTGATTCGTTATTTGTTTACTTGGATTCACAATTGGTGGTTTCACAATTGAACAACACCTATCGTGTCAAAGACCCTTTTTTGCATCAATTATTTTTTAGGGTATGTTTGTTACAACGTTCGTTTCGATTTATTATCTTCATTCATATTCCTCGATCAGATAATTGGTTAGTAGACTCATTAGCTAATCAAGCACTTTATTTTCATATTAATCATTCATTACTCTAAAAATATATATCAAAAACATCATTCAGTATTGTACATTTAGGACATCACATCATACAAAATTGTCATGTATATATTTATAGATCAGAGTGTTCAAAATATACAAAATCTGGACCATCATGTCCTATAAAATTGAGGCTTATGCCTGATCATGTCTATCATCAAAAAATATTACAGTCATCCGATCAAATCTAAGTCTACTCCTAAGGTCCCTGCCCAAAATTGTTTTTCTAATAGAACACAATGGCAGTCGCTACATGAAGGAATAACCGCACCCAGTCTCATGGTACCCATACCACCCTCCTCTGGATAGCCTCTAGTAGGTCCTCTATAGCGGCCATAGGCACTTGTCGAGTCAAACTCTCCAAGTTTCTATGTACTTCATGGAGGGTCCTTCCTAGGTCTTCAGCATCCACCTCACCTCTGCGGTGCTTGTGCCTTGGGTAGTCCTCTGGTCTAACTGGTCCCATGTCTGCATCATGGTCATTAAAATTTTGTAAGTCATATTGTCTTATCAAAAACATTTTTCCATTTTCCATATAAGTTGAAAAAATAAAATAAAAAATCATTGAATCAAAAATAAAAAAATAAAATCTTACCAATTTCTCCCCATGCCGCTCCAAGTGGAAGAACTAAATCAGGATTTTCTCGAAATTCCATCCCAACATTGGGATAATCCTGCACTGTGATAACTTTTTCTTCCCACCATTGGAAGAACTCATCATCCCAAGTGGTTCGGGGAACTTCACTTCCCCCCAGTCTCTTCATCAGATCTACCCATCAGGCTATTCTTCGATCTCTTAGGCTAGTGATAGTAGAGATGGCCTTGGGCTGAAGCCCTAGGACTCTCTCAAATAAAAATGTCAGCAAAATTGTATCGTATCCAAAGTGTTTAGTATTTGTCTTCCAAATAGAATTCAATTGTTTTTCAAATTTCCCAGCAAGTGTTACACATTATTTTGTCGCCATGACATTTGACTATCTATATAGGTTCATCACTACCTATATTATGCTCCCTTAGAGGTCAAAAACCCTAATGTTCCTAAACCAAGTCTTGGAAATGGAGAAAATCTCATTAAAACCCTAAAAATTCTAACTCTTCACTTTTTCTAGCTCTTTCCTGCGGATCTGTAGATATTTGTTCTATAGCTTGCGGCACATCCCGCACGTTCCGCTTATAGAACCTGCAGACCCCTGTAAATAGTCAAATAAAGAAAAAAGTAAGTTCTAGAAGCCCAACTGAACGAATATTCTCCCAACTGGAAGCTTCTAGAGGCGCGATCAGTTCGAGCTTTATCCCTCCACTCATGGAGCTCTATCCCTTCACTCATGGAGTTTATCCCTTGGTATATGGAGCTCAAATCCCTTCATGAGAGGAATCCATCCCCCTCTTCATGGAACTAGAACTGCCTCCATTTCCCTATAAATTGAGCTCATGTTTCAGTCTTAAGGGTAGACATACATGTTAGTTGCTGAAGAAATTATCAAGAGAGCATACTCTCTACACTAGTTATTATTGGTATGAGAATGATCACACACTCATATCCATAACTTCATGCTAGTTCAAAGAGAGGAAGGCTTGTCAATCTGAAGGAGGAACGATTGTTCAAGACCCCGGGGGGAACTTGTATGACATCAAGGCATCAGGTTGTAAAGTTACTCTTTTATTCAAGATAATACATATGGATCTCCTTTTCTCATTGAGTTGTTCTTGTGTCTATTTGAATAATTCAATACTTGGATTCCTTGATCACTGAGTTAGATTAGTTGTTCTCAATTATTATATGTTGCAGGTGCTTTTAATTCTTTTTTCTGTCTTTGATTGCAGGTTCTACATACTGAAGAAGCCTCTTTGGAGCAACTGGATAAAAGGCTGCACCAAACGTCGGATCTCAAGGTAGGGGCATGTACTCTTTCTTTGTTTATAATAATTCTGAATCGCAAATGATCTAGAGAAAACGATTTACAGATGGATGTTTGTTTCTAGCTATCCATAGGATCGCTCTTGTTCGCAAGAGGGATTTATCCGCATAAAAAAATGGCGACTCCACTAGGGAATAGAACTTAGTTTTCCTTTTTGTTTTTCAGTTTGAGTTTTAAGATTTTTTTGATTTTGATTAGTTTAAGACTCGATTGGGTAGATAACTTTTAAGAATCCCTGGAAAGAAAAACTGAATTTTTATTTTTTCTGTACTTTTCCTTGCCTCTGCGATTTTCATTTGAAAACAGTGTGGTAGCCTCCACAACTTTTAGTTCACAATAGTGCGGTACCGCTTTGTTTCCATTAGAAGCTGCGGACCTTTGGAAAAATTTTGAAAAAATTAAAATTCTCTTTTTAGGAGATAGATCACATGATTCTTTGTGTTTTCCCCAATCTATCTTAGCTGTCAAATCTTATGTGTGAATTTCTTTTCAGCAATTTCTACGTCAGTCTCTCTTAAGTTAATTGGGTGTTTTGAGTATCTATTTGAGAAACTCTTAATTTGATTTCCTTTAGTCATTACTTTGAGGTTTATCTCAGTCTCTTAACAATTTTTCATCTTTATCTCAGTCTCTAAATTGTGTCTGAGTGTTAATCGCCTTTGAGTGTTTTCATTTTTTACCTTTAGAATTCTCACCCAATTTTCTTTACTTGCACTTGATTGATTCCTTAGATTACATTAGTGAAGGAAAATAGTCTTGTTTTTCTTTCTATGATTTGGAATCATCTTGTGTTTGAGAATTATTGCATAGATTACATTTGCATAATTAGAATTCTCATTTTTAGAATATGAACGAAAAATGTGCATAGATTACATTTGCATAGTTTTCAAGTGAATTGTGCATAGATGACAACTACATAGTTTATATTCTGGAAAAATCAATCGTAGATTTATATCAGTTTCTTTGATTTTAATTTATACATTTTTGTGCTTTTTTTTTAAACATAAAAAAAATTGTTTTGAATTGATAAGCATTAGTTTTTCTTGATGAAATTAGTGCATTAGAGAATTTGTTATATTTTCTCTTATTTATCAATTTTTTCATTGTTGGAAGTGAATGGAAACTCTCTCCTTACTTTAGTTAGGATTCATCGAATTGAAAAGATTACATTATCATATTCGATTGAATTTAGTTTTGGGTCAGGTCATAACACCATTGGTTTCATATCCATTTACCCTTTTGAGTAATAACAACCCAAATAACACAGCACTTAATAAAATTCATTTAGAAATTTTAATATTTTCTAGGGCTCTTTCCACCAATCTAGCTTAGGCTAGTGCTTTGGAATAGGTTGTAGTTAACTTTCCAAAGCAACTAAATAAACAAGTAGAATCTTGTGGTAAGGAAAAATTCCAATTGTATCATTTGTGCTCTAGAAATCTCTTCTTAAAAGAGTCAAGCACGAGATCATATCGGAACCAGTGAGGTAATCGTACCTATCTCATTGGGAAAGATAGAAGATGTGCATATATTAAAAATGGTAAACCTCAGATAGACCATTGTCGAGGAGCCTGGGGTCACTTATTGGTAAACCTTGGATTATATCAAGGAGCCTTCAAGGGGATTGAGCTTGATACTCTGCCCTTGCGTGTATATTAGATCATAGACTGTTCCCCCATGTGAATTTGTATCAATTGGTGACATTAGTGACCATAATATTTAGGATTTTTCCCAAGGTGACGGTGGAAGGAAGGTCCCATTGTACCTGGATTAGACGTTAACTAAACTCACTTGGACTTTCCAGAGGGTGCACTTCACTTTGAGATGGCATACTGAAGTTACTTGCACCGGACTGTTTCATTAAGCAAGCTGTTAGGGTAACTATTCCAACCGCTAGTTTTTCACATTGATCTCTGCAACGTTGGATTTCATCACCAAATAGCGATTTCGTTATGAAAACAAACTGTTTGTGTGTGGTTTGACTCCTATATTTGATAGTGTGTGTTCATTTATTTGTTTTTACTTTTTAAAGACCTTAGGTGTGGATTGTGAATTTTAATTGTTAATATTTTTTAATAAAATTCACTGAAGTTAAAACTAATGGCAATTGTTCTAGAATTTACCAACCAAGGAGCTCCTCTTAATGATAAGCCTAGTACTTTTCCTTGCTTTGGAAATGTTGGTCTTCCTTATATGGCTACATTGTCATTACCTGGATTTACCATAGGTTTCCTATATGGTTATTTTCAAATTCGTTGGCCTCGAATACTCCAATTGTTGCACCTCAACCGAATGCTTCACCTCAATAGAGTTCACCATCTCAACATCACCAACCTCATGTTGACCCTTTACCTTCTTCGCCTAACATTTCTTCCTCCCTTTCTTCTTCTTCACTTGGAAAAATCCTTGACGCTAATAACCAGGTGGCTAAGAAGAAGAAGAAAGGGAAGAAGAAGAAGAAGTAAGATAAGAAATAATTCAACCAGCCAACCATGGTTGTAAGTGTTAGTAGTGTTGAGAAAACTTCCAACATGCATCAAAAACCCAGATACCCTTGCAATCTTTGTAAGGGTGACCAATTCCTTATCAATTGTCCTGGTATTCCTAAGGTATTGGAAGTATGGTCAGAAAAATCCCATCAACTTACTGTTGATCCATCAACCAGTGATTGTTAGGTTCCTGGGAAAAAGGTTAAAGTTAGGTTTCCTTGTAGGTTATGCAAAGGGAGTCATCAAACTCACATTTTCCCTCACCTGGATGAAGCCTCAAAATTGTTGGAAAACGTTATTGTTCCATAGCAACAACTTCCAACTGGTTACTGTAAACTTTCTCCCAACCTACCGTCAATTGACGAGGTGATTGATATAATTCCAAGTACAGTCAATCCCACTCTTCCATTCAAGAGTGAAAATCATACCACTCAGGTTGATGATCCATTAGTTGATCAAGTGGTTGACTTGATTTCACATTCGGTTGATCCCACTCTCCCTATAGAGAGTGAAATTCATACCACTCAGGTTCTTCTTGTTACATCATATTCTTCTACGCCAGGGGGTATTTCACATGTCTTTTCAGAACCCCCTCCAAGTACTGAGGTCTTTTCATTTGACTGGAATAGACTGAAAAAACCTCATCTTCCTTCCTCCACCCCTTTCGAAATCATTGTGAATTCTTGTGGTAAGAATGTGCGTCACACAAATATAGATGAAGGTGCTTCTGTTAGTATTTTATCCTCAACTGCTTGGCAAGATTTGGGTTCCCCTCAGCTTGTACCTATTAAAGTGAATCTGTCAGCTTTTAATAGAACCATTAGTGAACCTTTAGGGATCCTTCCTAAGTTTCCTATTACTTTGAAAGGTAAAACAATCTCTATTGATCTTATGGTAGTCCGAGGCCCCTTGGATTTCAATTTTCTCCTTGGGCGAGACTATGTCTATGAAATGAAAGTTTTCGTATTGAAGCTCTTTCGCGTGATGGCTTTCCCTCACAATGGAAACATTCTGACTATTGACCAGTTTTCATTTGTTAGTCTTGATTCGACTACCAATAAACCGACACCCCTAAATTTTCCTTATACGGAATTGGTATCTACCCCGCTACGGGTTAATTATGTGGCAACTAGTCCCATGTTTTCAATTACCGATGCAAGCGAGCCTCTCACTGTTTTCTCAACTTCCTTTGACTTAGATCCAGTAATTGACATGGAAAACCCTATGGGATTTTTTGAACGTGATGTCCTTATCCATCTCGAGTCCCTTGACATGTTTTCCTTCCAGAGAACTATTCTTCCATCTGATGAATACCTCTTGGAAGCCATGATCGAGGTGTGTCCCTTGACATGTGTTTCTTCCAGTTGGAATCCATGATTAAGGTCACCTACATAAGGATGGTTATTTTCCTGTGTCAACCTCGTTAAAAAATGAATCAGGCAATGAGGATGGTTCTTTTACTGTGTCAAACTCGTTAAAAAATGAAACAGGTTCCCATGAGGATGGTTCTTTTAATGTGTCAACCTCGTTAAAAAATGAAACAGGTTCCCATGAGGATGGTTCTTTTACTGTGTCAACCTCGTTAAAAAATGAAACAGGTTCCCATGAGGATAATTCTTTTACTGTGTCAACCTCATCAAAAGATGAATCAGTTCAACATGAGGATGGTTCTTTTCCTGTGTTAACCTCATTAAAAAATGAAACAGGCAATGAGGATAGTTCTTTTGCTGTGTCAACCTCGTTAAAAAATGAAACAGGTCTCTATGAGGATAGTTTTTTTTTTCTTATGTCGAGCTTTTTAAAAAATGAAACAAGGTTCCTTGAGCATAGTTCTTTTCTTGTGTCAAGCTTATTAAAAAATGAAACAAATCCTCTCCTAATTGAGTCGAGTCTTTCATACGATCTCGTAAATGAACCTTCATTCCATCCAGATGTTATTAACTAGTAGTATACTTAGGTGAATGAAATGAAACTTGGGGTGCATGTGCTCTAGCAAGTTACGCTTGGGGGGCATTGAAACTTATCTCAAGCATGATTTTTCCTTTGTTTCAAGCTTGTGTAAAAATGAAACAAACCACTCTCAAGCACAGTTTTCCTACGTTTCAAGCTTGTGTAAAAATGAAACCACTCTTAAGCATAATTTTTCCTATGTTTCAAGCTTGTATAAAAATGAAACCTATCTTGAGTCCATTTTGGTTATTATTTTCAAGACTCTTTAAACTCATGAAAGTCCCAATATTATTTTTCTATATTTCATTCTCGTAAAACACATGAAAATTCCAAGTTCTTTCCATCTTTTCCTGCTCGTAAATTAAATTGAAAGTCAGCCAACTGAGTATACTTTTATCACTTTTTAGGGCTCCTTAAAATTACGAAAAAACAAAACCCTGGAGTTCTCTTTTAAGCCCTTTTCAGACTCTCTAAATATGAAAATATTGCTGAGTACTTGACTATTCGAACTCGTTAAAGGAAATGAACGTTCGTCCCTTCAGTATAAGTTTACCCCTTTTCTGGACTGAAATGGAATTTTTAAAAAAAATGTATACATTGAC
This sequence comes from Pinus albicaulis, assembly GCA_034641835.2. Lineage (NCBI taxonomy): Eukaryota > Viridiplantae > Streptophyta > Pinopsida > Pinales > Pinaceae > Pinus > Pinus albicaulis. Next base: position 36,739,162 of record CM076578.1, read on the forward strand.
TAATCATGGTCAATAGAGTTCTCTCCGATATTATTTTATCCTTTTTTGGGATTGAGAGACTAAATTTACGAAAAATTACAACCACAAAGTTTACTTATGTTTTTCTTCTGACTCCTAAAACTGAAAAATGTTGAGTTTCTCCTATAAGGACATGTCGATTAAAAATATGAACGAACCACCCCTTCTTAGGGTTCGATTTTCATACTAAGATGGACTCATCTGAAGGATGAGCTTACACAACAAGAAAATGTTATCCTCCTCAAGCTTGTCAAAAGTAAAGAGGTACTTGCCAGTAATGGTGGGGGGGGAAGAGAAAAGTAATTCAGTTGTCACCCTTGTTTTAAAAGTAGTATACCACTCTTAAACACGACACTTTTTGTCACACTTGTACCTGGGTTGGGAAAATCCTTTGTCTAATAGTTAATCAAACCACATTGAAATTCTTCAGTCGGTTTCTGGGTATTAGCTTTAGGTCAATTGTTACCAAACCATCTGTTGTGTCATTATGTGTTCAAGTGACAGTTCAAATAAACTTTTCATTGCAAACATTTTTCTCCACTCGTGTTTACCATCCCTAAGTCAATCCTTGCAAATATTTCTTCAAAACATGATCTAACGGTTTTGTGTCGTGGGATTTCCTGCAATGGGTCGCTTTCTATCGACAACAGCTCATCATCTAGAAATTTGATCTAGAATCCTATCAGTACCTTGGGGTCTGCATGCCCTAATGGAAAATTTCTCGCCTTCGATGATAGGTTTCATCATTGACCTTCGATCGAATGATTTCGTGAAGTGTTCGACTGCAAATCATTCATTCACACTTCGCGGATTGTACTGAGTACTTTGAGAGCCATTTTCATTATTGGTGGTTTCTCTCACACTTGTTAACAGTTTACATCATTGACTAGTAATCAAGTGGTTTCTACCATGTTCAACTTCGACACAATCAATCGCATGGATAGAATCGTACTAGTTCGGGAAGTGGAAATCAAGACCCTAGATCTAGTTTCCACCATCCAAGTTGCAAGGAGTTTTATTATTCATGATACATTAGACAACTTATGATAGATGGTTGCACCCATGCCATGTCTACTATTGATGTAATGATTAAAATCATTTCTATACTAGAACATTTATTTAGTTTTGATCTGAGTATGGGAATGCCTACCTCAGTGATGATATACATATATATGCTTGAATTGAATTTTTTTACACGTTTTTGACCGGTGTGTCTGCAATCCAATCCTCAAAATGATAAAGCACTTCACTCTTCAGAACTACCTCAGACTTCGCACTTTAGGGAGCGATCTGTTACATGTTATTTTGTCACCATGACATTTGACTGTCTATATAGGTTCATCACTACCTATATTATGCTCCTTTAGAGGTAAAAAACCCTAATTTTCCTAAACCAAGTCTTGGAAATGGAGAAAAGCTCATTAAAACCCTAAAAAGTCTAACTCCACACTTTTTCTAGCTTTTTGCTACGGATCCGCAGATATTTGTTCTATAGCCTGCAACACATCTCGCACGTTTTGCTTATAAAACCTGTGGACCCCCGTAAACAGTCAAATAAATAAAAAAGTAAGTTCTAGAAGCCCAACTGAACGAATATTCTCCCAACTGGTAGCTTCTAGAGGCATAATCAGTTCGAGCTTTATCCCTCCACTCATGGAGCTCTATCCCTTCACTCATGGAGTTTATCCCTTGGTATATGGAGCTCAAAACCCTTCATGAGAGGAATCCATCCCCCTCTTCATGGAACTGAAACTACCTCCATTTCCCTATAAATTGAGCTCATGTTTCAGTCTCAAGGGTAGACATACAAGTTAGTTTCTGAAGAAATAATCAAGAGAGCATACTCTCTCCACTAGTTATTAATGGTATGAGAATGATCACACACGCATGTCCATAACTTCATGCTAGTTCAAAGAGAGGAAGGCTTGTCAAACTGAAGGAGGAACAATTGTTCAAGACCCCGGGGGGAACTTGTATGACATCAAGGCATCAGGTTGTAAAGTTACCATTTTATTCAAGATAATACATATGGATCTCCTTTTCTCATTGAGTTGTTCTTCTGTCTATTTGAATAATTCAATACTTGGATTCCTTGATCATTGAGTTAGATTAGTTTTTCTCAATTATTATATGTTGCAGGTGATTTTAATTCTTTTGTCTGTCTTTGATTGTAGGTTCTACATACTAAAGAAGCCTCTTTGGAGCGACTGGATAAAAGGCTGCACCAAACGTCAGATCTCAAGGTAGGGGCATGTCCTCTTTCTTTGTTTATAATAATTTTGAATCACAAATGATCTAGAGAAAATGATTTACAAATGGATGTTTATTTCTAGATATCTGTAGGATACTAGGGAGATCGCTCTTGTTCGCAAGAGGGATTTTCCTACATTTCATTCTTGTGTAAAAATGAAACCACTCTCAATAATAATTTTTCCTATGTTTCAAGCTTGTATAAAAATGAAACCTATCTTGAGTCCATTTCAGTTATTATTTTCAAGACTCATTAAACTCATGAAAATCCCAAAATTATTTTTTTATATTTCATTCTCGTAAAACACATGAAAATGTTGAGTTCTTTCCGTCTTTTCTTGCTCGTAAATTAAACTGAAAGTCGACCAAATGAGTATACTTTTATCACTTTTTTGGGCTCTTTAAAATTACGAAAAAACAAAACCCTAGAGTTCTCTTTTAAGCCCTTTTCAGACTCTCTAAATATGAAAATATTGTCGAGTACTTCGCTATTCAAACTCGTTAAAGGAAATGAATGGTCATCCCTTCAGTATAAGTTTACCCCTTTTCTAGACTGAAATGGACTATTTACGAAAAAGGTATACATTGACTAATCATGGTCAATAGATTTCTCTCCTATATTATTTTATCCTTTTTCGGCCTTGAGAGACTAAATTTACAAAAAAGTACAACTACAGAGTTTACTTATGTTTTTCTTTTGACTCCCTAAAACTGAAAAACGTTGAGTTTCTCTTATACTGGACTCATTAAAATTTAACAGTAAAGGACCTATCTATTACAAACAAGAACGAACCACTCCTTCTTAGAGTTCGATTTTAATATTAAGATAGATTCATCTGAAGGATAAGCTTACACAACAAGAAAATGTTATCCTCCTCAAGCTTGTCAAAAATAAAGAGGTATTTGCCAGTAATGGTGGGGGGGAAAAGAGAAAAGGAATTCAGTTGTCACCCTTGTTTTAAAATCAGTATACCACTCTTGAACACGATAATTTTTTGTCACACTTGTACCTGGGTTGGGAAAATCCTTTGTCTAATAGTTAATCAAACCACATTGAAAGTCTTCAACTGGTTTCTGGGTATTAGCTTTAGGTCAATTGTTACCAAACCATTTGTTGTGTCATTATGTGTTCAAGAGACAGTTAAAATAAACCATTCATTGCAAACATTTTTCTCCATTCGCGTTGACCATCCCTAAGTCATTCCTTGCAAATATTTCTTCAAAACTTCATCTAATGGTTTCGTGTCATGGGCTTACCTGCAACGGGTCGCTTTCTATCGACGACAACTCATTGTTGTGGTTCCCATGATTTGGCAGGTTTGGCAATACTAAATGATGAGACAACATCAAACCACTTGGGATCTCAGGATCTAGCCCTCTTGGATCCAGAGAGGGATCTCTCTATAAAGGCAAAGGATAATATATCTTTGAAGTTCAATTTAAGGTATTAGGCTAGTTATAGGGCACAAGGGTTGTTGTTTTGTTTTGTTTTGTTTTTTTGTTGGGAAACATGAAAGAAGGGTTCAATGTAAGACAAAGAAGTGAGCAAAGAAGGATTTTGGAAATGGGAAGATAATTCAAAGAAAACACAAGGCCATTGGGCAATGGGGTCATAAAAGGGTTTACTTGCAATTCAATATCCAAGGCTTTCAAATGGGCTAGTCATCTAAAACAGTGGATCTCTAAAGATGATAGTATGGGATGAAATGATAAGGAAATGAAGGTGAATGACAAGGAAACATTCCAAGGTGACCACTTAGGAGAAAATCTAGGGACAGGGCATGCCTTAACCGTCTATGATCAAACTCCCAATGGGGCTAACTCTTCAGACAATAGAAAACATTTAAGATTTGACACACAGTGAAGCCTAAGATCAGAGAAATAATTTTAACATTCTCTACTTTTGACGTTCAACTTAATGGATCTTAGAAAGGTAAAATGTTGGAAAAGGACCCTAGTGAGATAGAACCAACTCTGAAACTCCCAGTATCCCAATTCTTTCAGCTAAAACCAGCCAAGAACATCTAAAAACAAACTCTAAATTCATATATCAGTAAGCAGGGAGAATGATCTAGGTGGATATTGGTGGCCACCCACCTATTGCACTTGGGGCCCCACCATTGCCTCTTTCAGTTTTTCAGTTTCTGCACAACTTACTATTTTTAGTAGTTTTTCGGGTCCTGAACTTCCGGAGCCGTTTTGAGGCCCTAAACGACGTTTTCTGGGCATCGCACCTGCAGTGAATATCATTCCGTTTCTGAATGGATATTCGTGGTGAAAGTTGTAGTCCTCGGATAGATATTTCTAATTATGTATCACGTGTGTCAAACAGAAATAGTATGCCAAAGTTACGTCCTTGGGAAGTTGAAACACCAATTTACCCAAACGTGGCCCATAGTTTTGGCGCTTCATCTCCTAGGGTTAGGTTTTTGGATGTTTAGAGTTCTCCATTGTTTCTCAATAATAAATAGGCCCTCAAGCCTCATTGTAACTCAATTCAGAGGCCTCTAGCCACCACATCTCTTCTCAGAGATAGCTACCAACGCCCTAGCTAGTTTTATTTCCATTCTGTCTGTAAGCAAATTTCAGTTCTTGATATTAATGAAATGAAGTGTTATTTCCACTGCATCTCTGTATTTATGGTTATGTGTTTATTCTGTTGCATTCCTGCATAAATCAGGATCAGAGAACCAACTACTATATTGGTTAAATTATATTTAATTTGTTCTTAGATCACACAATTGGCTGAAAACATCAAATATAAGAAGAGCAGGAAGCATTAGGGTACTTTACAGCAGTATATCCTAGGCTTGATTACTGATTCTTATCAGAGAAGTAAAATATGATGAATAACAGAGGGAAAACATTGACAAAGGTAGAACACATCACTGTTGATTTAGATCAGGATCCAATGAACATGCTTGTCATATTAAAGAGCAACACTAGTCACATACATCATTTTCCAGCAACTTGATATCAACTAGAAATCATCTCCCAGCCTATTTTACAACTAATACACACAGAACTCTATCTCAAAGAAATAGCTTACAATCCACGGTTAACCAACATTTACAATGTATTTCTGAGGAATTCTTATAGCTGAAAGAGTGGTTGTAGATGCAGATAGAACTTAAATGCATCATTTAAAACAGAGGGAGGAGAGTGCTTGAGGCCCATTCTGTTTTAATATCCCATATTTACTTTCAGTACTCTTTGGGTGAATTAGTGGTCTTCGACAGGCGGAAAATAACTCCAAAGGTATGTTCTTGAAGTACTTTCTGGCAGTTGGTACTCTGTTTGTACACTGTGACAAGTAAGGCAGATAAATGGCTTTCAGGCCTTCCGTACTGTGTAACTAATGCCCTGGCAATCTCCGGAATTTTTTCAGGGTAGTGATCTTCTCAGGAACTCGATATAGAATAAAAACACTATGGGAACTTTTCCTTTCTTGGGAAAGAACATTCTGCTGATGTGAAACACTGATATGGCTTGTTTCATGTGCTTTAGGTCTTATTAGCCTTCTGGATCGTGTATGAGGTCTTCAATCTGAATCTTTGTCCTTTAAAACACTGGATTAAAGTGTTTAATCTTCAATAATGGGCTTTAATCCCTTTAAACTGTCACTGATACTCTTTGCCGCTTCTCTTTTGTCTTGTCTGTGAATACACAGGTTTCAATGGCACTAGAGGGTTTGAAACAGAGTTAATAACCTGATCTTTACTAAAAATCACGTTCAAACCTTCGCAGGCACCTTCCCTACAATCTTCGGCTCTGAAAAAAAATGGCATCCCGCGCCCTGTATTACCTTGTTTGTGATGGTGAGACAGAGTGAATTTTACCATCTGTAACCCTGATGGAGGTCTGGTGCGAGGACGTTTCCGGACTGTTGGATTAGATCAGACAGTGGCAATCTACGGTCGAGATTTACCGGTGGGGTTGTTAGACTGAATCAGATGAACACATATAACTTTAGTGTTAAACACCAAAGTTTGATTTTCGGGTAAATACAAAAGAAGACGGGTAAAATGAATGAAATTAGAGGCCTTTGGTGGTGGGACCAGAAGGGTAGAGGGTGATTGAATGTGGGCCGTTGGATCTCAGGGGGAGATCAACGGTGGAGATCTTCAGATGAAACTCTATTGAAGCTTCGATGAAAGGGACATGAATGAAGACGTGATGCAATAAGAGCCATTAGATCAAACAATCAACGGCTAGGATTAAAGAAGAACTATATCGAGGAGAGGTGGTTTTGGTGAGAAAACAGCTGGTTTCACATGGCTCCAAAGTGGTTTCAAAATTTTTCCAAAAAAACGCGATATGCCTCGCTGCTTAACACGTGGAAAAACAAAACCGCCCATATCGCACAATTTCAAAACGTTAAAGTTCGGACACCAAAATAACACGATATGGCTCTCGGCCATTGGATTACGGGCGGGGAGATCTGACGGTGGAGGAGCGAGCGCGATGAAGGCAAGATGCATGGGTGGAAGTGGGGGGCCAAGTCAAAGGAGATTTGAATGCGGACCGTTGGATTTATGGAATGAATGGCTGAGATTTAAAAAGAGAAAGCGAAGTAAACGGGGCAAAAAAATGGGCGAGGAGAAGGAGAACCGTTGGATCTCAAGAGATCAACGGTGGAGATCTAATCGCACCGGAGACACACAGGGGGCCAAAAACTCTAAGGTTTGATGTTGCAATTACGCGTGGACCGTGGGATCAAGGGGGAGATCGACGGTTAGGATTTGATCGGAGATTGACAATAGGAGGGAACAAATTGGAGGGAACACAGTAGCACTTAAAACTTCTTGCGATTGGCGATTATGTGAGCCATCACAGGTCATCAGATCATTAAAGAGATAAACGGTGGAGATTGCAACGGAGGCCCATAGAACAAATATTTCTCGCATTGGAAAATTACAAGAAACAAAGGAAAAGGCACACATGGAAAGCTCTGATTGAGATTAGCACCCGGTGTTTTAGCGCCTGGTCTTGGGCGCGGGTCATATGCAGCGAAGGGGTTAGGGGCTTAGCAGAAAGGGGCTTAAGGCCTCAAATGAAAAAGAGGTTTCTCAAGCCAAAATCAAGGTTTTTCAAGGAATTTCTTGGCTTTCGGTAAAGGGGAAAAGGGGGTTTTAAGCCTGTAAAAGGGATTTTTAGGAGCTCAAAAGGATTTTGGAGGCTTTTAGAGGGATATGGAGGTTCTAAAGGGGAAAAATAGGCTTAATGGAAATGAAGGGAAATTAGTGAGAATGGGCAAAAATTACATTTTGAAAAAAAACAATATGAAGATCAAAAAAAAGATTGAACATTGTGTCAGAAATTTTTAGGCACCATTTTTAACGAAATTATAGTGGCTGCAAAATGCCAGAATTTGATCTGAATCCTCCTATTAGTACCTTGGGATTCAGATTCTCCTAATGGCATATTTCGACGACAGCCATCATTAACCTTTGATCGAATGATTTCGTGAAGTGTTCTACTGCAAATCATTCATTAACATTTCATGGATTGTACTGAGTACTTTGAGAGCCATTTTCATTATTGGTGGTTTCTCTCACACTTGCTAACAGTTTACATCATTGACTGGTAATCAAGTGGTTTCTACTATGTTCGACTTTGACACAATAAATCTCATGGATAGAATCGTACTAGTTCTGGAAGCGGAAATCAAGACCCTGGATCTATTTTCCACCATCCAGGTTGTGAGGAGTTTTATTATTCACATGATACAGTAGACTACTTATGATAGATGGTTGCATCCATACTGTGTCTACTATTTATGTAATCATTAAAATCATTTCTGTACAGAACATTTAGTTAGTTTTGATATGAGTAAGGGAATGCCTACCTCAGCGATGATATACATATATATGCTTGCATTGAATATTTTTACAGGTTTTCTACCGGTGAGTCTGCAATCCAATCCTTAGAATGATAAAGCACTTCACTCTTCAGAAATACCTCAGAATTTTCACTTTAGGGGCCAATCTGTTACACGTTATTTCGTCACCATGAAATTTAACTGTCTATATAGGTTCATCACTACCTATATTATGCTCCCTTAGAGGTCAAAAACCATAATGTTCCTAAACCAAGTCTTGGAAATGGAGAAAAACTCATTAAAAACCTAAAAATTCTAACTCCGCACTTTTTCTAGCCCTTTCCTATGGATCCACAGATATTTGTTCTATAGCCTGCGGCACATCCCGCACATTCTGCTTATTAAACCTGCGGACCCCTGTAAACAGTCAAATAAAGGAAAAAGTAAGTTCTAGAAGCCCAAATGGATGAATATACTCCCAACTGGAAGTTTCTAGAGGTGTGAGCATTTCGAGCTTTATCCCTCCACTCATGGAGCTCTATCCCTTCACCCATGGATTTTATCCCTTGGTATATGGAGTTCAAATCCCTTCATGAGAGGAATCCATCCCCCTCTTCATGGAAATCAAACTGCCTCCATTTCCCTATAAATTGAGCTCATGTTTCAGTCTCAAGGGTAGACATACATGTTAGTTGCTGAAGAAATTCTCAAGAGAGCATACTCTCTACACTAGTATGATTATTGGTATGAGAATGATCACACACTCATGTCCATAACTTCATGCTAGTTCAAAAAGAGGAAGGCTTGTCAATCTAAAGGAGGAATGATTGTTCAGGACCCCGGGAGGAACTTGTATGACATCAAGGCATCAGGTTGTAAAGATACTCTTTTATTCAAGATAATACATATGGATCTCCTTTTCTCATTGATTTTTTCTTGTGTCTATTTGAATAATTCAATAATTGGATTCCTTGATCACTGAGTTAGATTAGTTGTTCTCAATTATTATATGTTGCAGGTGCTTTTAATTATTTTGTCTATCTTTGATTGCAAGTTCTACATACTGAATAAGCCTCTTTGGAGCAACTAGATAAAAGGCTACACCAAACGTCGGATCTCAAGGTAGGGTCATGTCCTCTTTCTTTGTTTATAATAATTCTAAATTGCAAATGATCTAGAGAAAACGATTTACAAATGGATGTTTGTTTCTAGCTATCCATATGATACTAGGGAGAACGCTATTGTCTGCAAGAGGGATTTATTCGTATAACACCAAGGTTGTACACCAATCAAAAATATGAGTCAAGCATTCCACTTCTATACTCATGTGTTTGTGTGAAGCCTGATGTAGAGAATTCGATCTTGCTACTCTGGCAATGGCAAAGAGAAGGATTTTCATGTACAAATCCTTCTTATCTTTGATGGGAATCTAAGTTCCCACCTTCTTCGCATCATCTACACAATAGACTTGGACATAATCCTCTACGTTAAGCCTTCCAATGGGCTTGCTATTCAAATCTACTGGGTCTCCCCTTCAAGAAAGTCCAATAATAAATTATGTGTCTTCCACCTCTATTCGTAATGGAATCTGATCAATTATAAAGCAATCTTCTTCTAGTTCCCAATGATCAACCAGCATCTGAAGTAAACGAACATTTCTTTTCATATTCGAGATGTTTAAAAATTTGAGTAACCCACAATTCCGAAGAATAGCTAAGGATTGTTGGTCCTCCATCACTTCATTATCAATAGCACTATGCTCATGTTCTATCCAACTGATCGACATCCTGGGAAAATTCATCAATTGACTGATTAAATACAAGTTTTGAAATTCCTCCATGCGCATACGCGACCCTATTTATACATAGTCACGTATCATATGTAGGTTCCTTCTTACAAACTCATGTATGCGCAGAGGGTTTCAATAAAAATCTATTTCCTAAGGTCAAAAATCCAATTTTTTTCTTAAAACAGGAACAAAATTGATAAATAGGATGATTCTAAGGTTTACCTGACTTATTTGAAGTGATTTGGTGGTGGGTTGCTCCGTATTTGAGAAGAGGTTTTTTTACCCCAGAGCTCCCTTTTCCACTTCTGCAATGCACAAATGATCAAAATGTGAGTCAACATATTTATTTATGCCCAGAATTTGAATTTTTTTCACAAATTCATTTGTGTTTATTTTTTGAATTTGATTAAGGTTGTTTAACCTTTTGGCTCGTAAGTGTTGGGAAAAATATTTTTCAGGTACACTGTTGAATTTGAGATATTCCGAATTTTCCTTCGGACCCATGACCGCTAACCTGTCATGGAAGGTATTTGATTTCAAACTGGCATATAGGTTATAAGGAACTCACTTTCCGTTGCATTTTTGCATACTAGTCTCCATTCTGATTACTTTCCATAGGGTCGATCCCATCATGTCATGAGTACTTAACCCATTTCACTCGTCGATTTTTTAATCATGACTTGGTGGTAGAGCCATCCTTTACATGGGCTTCCTAGTTAGTTCCTTGCTAGCATTTGTCACACATGTTGCAATTTATGTAGGCTCAGAAGTCCTCTCTAGTCCTGCCATGATTATGCATTGAAGCTTCATTCTTCTTCTTCTTCCCTATCTTTATTCTGGCCATTTACCCTAGAGGCTCCCATATGTTGTCAAGTTGTATTGCTGCATTGCATATTGACCACTTGTTTATCCTGGCCTTTAGCCGGCTTCATTTGGACTCATGTTTAAGCCCCCTTTTCACCATGTCTTTCTGTACAAGTTAACCATGCAATCACTTATCCTTTGTGACTTGACACCTTTACCTATGGATGGAAAATTCCTTTGAGTGTCACTTACCAGTTTCTACCACCTTGCATTGAGCATAGGATTGTTCCTATCCCAGGAATTACTGCATCTATTTCTCGACACTCGTTCTATCCATTGTACTATAGTCATTCTTTTATTCTTTTTCAGGCTTTGAAATATGAAAAAGACAAAAAATTAAATATTAAAAAAGAGAAGGAATGGGATATTACTTTCATACTTGATGGCAACTACAGTGTCAGTTGTGTCGCCCTTGAACAAAGCACAAAAAAGCTAAGTATTTTCTCCATTTGGGATGGTTTTATTTTTTTACTTAGGAGAGGCCATAACCTTGTTTTTGAGTCAGCACTCCCCCGGTTGGTTATCTCTTCCAATCATATGGAGGGTTTGTTTATGCCTCCTACATGACAAACTTATACAAAGTTATCATTTGCTGCCATATTCAACATGAGTCGTACTTTTTTTCAAGGGAAGTTAACCCAAGTCGGCCTTTATGTAGTGTCTCTTGACTCATTTTTCAGTTGGCCTTCCCGATCTTGTCAGTATCTTGTTCTATCACATCAGTTATTTGGTCCTTGGCTCATGCCGGTTTGAGAAGGTCTCCACTAAATTCTTGCTGGTGGGTTTGTCTCTTATCGACTATGACATATTGCTTTGAGAGTAAACCTAGAGCCACACCCTAGCCCTATTTACATCATTGATAGGTGACCTTGTGCTCATCATTTGATCAACATCACAGGTCTTTGACTGAGTGGTTTCCCTTGTGTTCGACTTCAGCATACATTATCACACCTAGGATTCATGCAGTACCTTGATTTCCATTTGACCCTATCGGTGGATATCTCGCCTCTTTGTCAGCTTTCATTATTTGTTTGTTCAGAGGGTTTCTGTCGTGCGCTAGCTTCATCTTGTGCATGTCGAAAGCGTACTTCAGGTTGGTTACTTCACTTTACTTCGTCCGATTCCTTCCAAATATTGGCCTGCGGGTTACACTCGCATTGACTGATGTGGGATGCCTTAATGCCTTCCTTCCAGCAAACCTTTTCCCATCGACTCTGACTCATTTCTCTGGGACTAAGGTCTAGAGTCCTTTTGTCAGTACCTTAGGGTTTGCAGTCATCAGTGGCAGACTCTTCGCTATCAATAGTGAGAATACATCATTGTCTCTTGATTGATAGATTCTTTCACGTGTTCGACTTCAACTCATTCATTCACACTTGCTAGATTGTATTGGGGCACCTTGACACTCATTATCATTATCAGTGGGTTGTCTCGCATTTGTTAATGGTATACATCAATGATCGATAATCAAATGATTTCTCACATGGTTGACCTCAGCTCATTTATTCCCATTGTGTAGAATTGTGCCATGGTGATTGGTGAAGACCTTGGGTTAGCATCAACATGTCTTGGTTCACTTTGACACCTCCTTCATTTTTTTGTCAGTGACACCATCCACCCTTATATGTTGCAGTTTCATCATAGCAACATCTTATATGTTGGCTCCCGAGTGGCGTGTTATACCATTTGTTCCACAACTTATGATTTGGTACTTTGAGATTTAGCTGTGACTTTCGTGATCAGATATATTTGTAGCGTCATTGATCACTCTTATATATGTGATACTTGGACTTGATTTTGACTTATACTTCCGGGCAGTGATCAGATGATTCACTATGTACTTTACATTTCAGCTATACTTGTATACATATTGGATCCGCTCCATACTTCATATGCAAACATGCTTTTATTTCACTGAGCATGGGTATGCCCGCCTCAGACATGAGCTATCTTTCTGATTTCTATCACTATTTTTTTGGCAGGCTGAAATCTGGTTAAGTCCTCTCTAGTCCTCGCAAGGTTCTTTCTATGCACATAATACATTTCGGCCATCATGTACTCCTTCTGACCTCATATATTAGGGGACAATTGTTATAGCATCATTTATCACCATTATGTAATTGATGACTTATGCATTGGCTTTAGGCAGCCCTTCCATTCAAACTTGGTCATATTTCTCAAAAAATAGTATTTCAAAACCCATACGTGACTCTTCCCATACTTTTCCACATATACACGTAGGTCCATACATAGAGAACCCACGTATGCTATTTAAAATATTAAAAATATAAAATTTCCCTATTTTTGGGGTGGGGTTTATAGTTGTTTCTGTAACTTAACTACCCTAGCCCATGGCCTAAATTTTCCCCAACTGAATAAAAATAATTTGAGGGAGTATAAAAACCCTCAAGGGAATGACCTAAGGGAGGAAGAGAGAGAATTAGATATTATAATTCCGTTATAGCCCTGTCCAAGTCTGATATTTCCCCTGTGCCTCTTGCACTTCCCAGATTTTCAGGAAACCCTTGTTTCCTTGAGATGTTCACCTTCATCCTATGTGACATCCATTGTGCACTATTATTGGAAAAAAATTTGCGACACTAGGGTTGGACGGATCCAAAGGACGGTATGCTCGAGGTCATGGCAGATTTCAGGTGATCTCTCCACTATTTATTTATTGTACATGTTATCAATAAAATAAGTTCCATCTTGTTCATGATGTTCACGTGTCATATATCTCTTATACGTGCTTAATGATCATAAATAGTTCACTTATTGTTATTTCTATGAGATTATGTATGATTTTTTCAAACATCTAGAACATATATTGTTGTACAACTAGCTTTTTGTGCTTTTTCTTTGTTTTTTTGCATGTTCTAGAGCATAAGGAATTGCAAGGGGTTTGAACCCTATGGGATCTACTACAATCGAAGGATAAACAGGTAAGATCTGCAATGCTTACCTTTTAGTTTAAAGCATAGAAGTTGGTTAATTGAGTCCTTCTTGTAATGACATGCCCCTGGTCTATGAAGGTTTATCAACCCAAGACCTTAGGCTAACATTGCCCATAACACCTTGTTAGCATCATTGGATTGTTTTCACCATTGAATTGAATGTTAGACCATCGAAATATTAATCCATACGAAAGTGATTTTAAACACTATTAAAAAAACTAATTCTAATTAATCCACACATATTTATAAAAAATAGATAATGGAGAATCGAAAATTACTTCATACCTCTCTATTATAGAAATAGTTAGAGTTATTCATCCATATTTTCCATTGAAAGCCAACATAATTCACATGTCAGATCTTATTTCTTCATTGGATTCCGCATGTCGTGACGACACTCGTTGTTGCAACTGTAGTTGTAACTAGTTTCGCTAGGTTTATGCAATTGTATTCCTTTCACCAGTGTCCTTGTTTGTACCATTGGATTATTTTCACCATTGGATTGAATGTTATACTATGAAATATTAATCCATACGAAAGTGATTTTAAATCCTATTAAAAAAACTAATGCTAATTAATCAACACATATTTATAAAATATAGATAATGGAAAAATGAAAATTACTTCATACCTCTATATTATAGAAATAATTAGAGTTATTCATCCATATTTTCCATTGAAAGCCAACATAAATCACATGTCGAATCTTATTGCTTCATTGGATTCCACATGTCATGACGACACTCGTTGTTGCAACTGTCCTCGTAACTAATTTCACTAGGTTTATGCAATTGTATTCCTTTCACGCACCTTTATTTTTGATGAGTTATGCTTACTTAGCATTCCATCTTGGAAGTGCCTTTTCATTATTTGAATCCAATTGTAGTTGGAGTCTAGCTCAAAAGTGCTTCGAGCAATATTCTCCTCGAATCTCTCTTAATAAATACCAAAGGTTCAGTTCCACTGTAGAATTCATCGCAAAAGGCTCAATTCCCTCATGGCACTCACCTATACTTCATTTTAAAGGTGTAAAAGTTAGACTTACTTACTTTGGTTTATAAATCATAACTTATACCTAAGCCACTGTAAAATTATTAGTTGTTCCTAAAGACTCAATCATATGGTACATAAAAAAAATGGTAAGATACTTATTTTATGACTCATTTACAGTAAAATTCCTCTATCATAATTATATGCTCCAAAACATCCATTCAATCATGTGATATTAGACAAAACGCAGAGTAAAGAATGATCATGGCTTACAAAGAGAATCCAAAGTTGAAATTTGATATTATTTGTATGTAACCATCAGTTCAAAGTTTCCATGGATGATAGAACATGGAAGAAGGCAAGCTTAGGAAAAGGGAATAGGCCTTTTTCTTTTCATGTTCAGCATTCAAGGAAACACAAGCCTGCCTGATGCCCATTTTACATGTAAAGGAACATAGATAGTACAAATCTATTAATTTTTTATCAACATTTAAATTATTCTTTGACAAGGTTGGTATTAAGATTTCTTGTTTTTCTTCTTTTCATCCACAACTTCCCCTTGTTAATGTGTTCCTTTTCAACCCTCCTCAGTGACTTATTATATTTTCCTCCCTTCTTTTGTTCTGGGGGATTTTTTAAAATAAAAGTAGTCAACTTATCCCTCATATCTACATTACTAATGTACCGACATGCAACACATCGCAGAGGTATTGAATTTGTGTCTTTGATATCAAAATCTGTATATTTTGCAAGGTACAAATGAAAACCAACATCATCCTTTGGATTATGTAAATGCATAAAGGATGTCTTTCTAAATACTACCCTAGTTGTTGTCTCTGTTTTAGATGGATACAATGTTTGCATATTTACATATTTTCTAGAAAGAAGCCTGAAGCACAAGGTAAGGGTATCTCTGCAAGGTAAGGTTTTCCTAACATTTTGATATGTGTTGATCAAGATTACATCTGGAACCCTCCAGACCACTCCTAACCCCCAATTTCCTATTTCAATATTTGTAACAAAACATATATATATGTGAACATATTATGTTGGGTTACATATATGTGTATTGATGACAGTTTGGTGATACAAGAAGGTTAATCCCTTGGAATTTCCTCTTTTGTGCATCTTCCCGACATTTTTGGAGTGTCTACCTGTTGGTCACTCTTATCATTAATATCTTTGAAACTTCCATGATCTCGTTCCATGGAATAATATTCTCCTTTAATTCCTTCATGATGGCTCATTCTCCGCAACATTTTCTTTCTTCTACACAACTTTCTCCTTTGCTACTGCCTTACGATGTTTCCTTTGTAACATGTGGTGCAATTGTTAGTTATAAAAACTAATATAAATATTATATTTATAGTCTTAATTATTTTTATATCCAATAATTAAATCTTAATTAAATAATATATAATATATTAAAAATAAAAATATTATAAAATATTGAATTGATAATTAAATTATTGATAAAAAAATTAATTTAGTCAAAATCAACTTAAATTTAATGAACTTGTTTATTTTTAATATATTAATAATTAGAAATAATTTAATTTCTCATTTAGTAATTAAATAATTAATATAACTCTTAATTTAGTCAAACAAGTATAACCGCTTGTATGATCCTCTCTGCATCTATTTAAACATAAGGCCTTGATATGTGCTCTCATCATGTCATGAAGATGAACCACAATAGTTGGTTCGAAATGCTTGAATAACAAAATTGGTTCGTATCTGATTATTACTGAAATATTTCTATTTACAAGTTGAGTGTTATTATTTTTAAACTTAGTTTTATATTGAGTGTACATAAGGTATTATAGACAAAGTATCTTTTATATTCAATCCTTTTACTATGACGTGGGAGTACCTTTGGCCTAAAGAAATTTGCATCTCTCAATTTCAATTGATAGTTAGAGGATGAAATAAGATTATTATTACAATATGAAGACTCTGTCATTGTTTTTATGGTGCCAAAACTTTGGTACAACACTAAGTATCATGTCTTGCTACAATTTCACTTGTTTTATAGGACTTCGTGGCAAATTGGTGGGCTATATAATCAAGGAAATAATCACTAGTTTGGGAAATGGATGAGGAAGTTGAACAACTACAACTATTTAGTATTTTTAGTGTAATAAGTAGACAAAAAATTGGGGAATGGAAGGAGAAGCAAAGGGAAGAAGAAATCGTGAAACTAGAAATGAATGGAAGAACCAAAGAGGAGTAACAGTTGGTTGTGTTTGGTCATGAAAAATGATACATATGCATAGAGTAAGAATGTACACAAATAGTAAGAATAAACAATGTTTATATGAATATGAAAGGGAAATTTGTTGTTGTCTTTTATCTTGTTTCCTATAACTCTTAATTTCTTATTATAATTATTACTTTTTAGATTATGTTAATATTAGTATATAAGTAACTATGCACACTGTTGGAAGAGACTAGTTTGTGATAGTTAGTAGGCTACATGATTTTATGGCCATCTACATCAAGTGATATCAATGTTCATTTAAGCTCCTCAACTAAATTTCTTGTTCGTGTTTCTATAATGAGTGGTTGTGGAAGGAATCAAATAAATACTATGGCCGTGCACACACATTTTCCTTATATGCACACACATATACATTCTCTTTATATTTATCAACATTTATATTTTACGATAATATAAATAAAATGTAAATAAATATACCTAACAAGAGTTACTATACACCATTATTTATATTTTCCTCAACGAGTAAAATTCTAAATGCGTAGATTTACTACTTGTTACTACCCACCAAAAAATATGTTAGTAAAATGCATCTAGTGCAAGAAATCAAGTAGAATTACAAATCACCATCTACACTGAAACCAATGCATCTAGTCCAAGTAATCAAGTAGAATTAGAAATCACCATCTACACTGAAATCAATGCATCTAGTGCAAGAAGTATTCTTCCCTCTCTCCCCCCTCCATCTATATTTATATCTCCCTCCATCTATCCTTCTTTGTCTCTCTATCTCACTCCCAAACATACACACTCTCTCTCCATCTCTCTGAAATCAATGCATCTAGTGCAAGAAGTCTTCTTCCCTCTCTCCCAACTCCATCTATATCTATATCTCCCTCCATATCTCCTTCTTTGTCTCTCTATCTCACTCCCAAACATACACACTCTCACTCCATCTCTCCCTTGTCACTCCTGCTCTCTCTCTCTCTCTCTCCACTTTTCTCTCTCAATGTATTTCTTCTTCCCTCCCTCTCTCTCCTGTCAACTCCATCTCTTTTTCCCTCTCTCTCTCTCTCTCCACATTTTTGTATCTATCTCTTTCTTCTCCCCTTTCTCTCTCTCCTTCCAACTCCATCTCTTTGTCCCTCTCTCTCTCTATTTTCCCTCTAACCCTGTCACTATCTCCCTCCTTCTCTCCTTCTCTCTCTCCCCCCTCTCCCCTTCCATCTTTGTGTCTCCCTCTCTCACTCCTCTCCTTCTCTCTCTCTTCATTCCTCCTCTCCCCTTTCCTCCAGTTTATCTCATTTATTACAAGGAATCAAATAGGACTATAAATAACCATATACACTGAAATCAATGCATCTAGTACAAGAAATATTATTCTCTCTCCCCCTCCATCTATATCTATATCTCCTTCCATCTCTTTATCCCGCACCTCAAACACACACACAAAATCTCTCTCTCCATATCTATCTATCTCTCCTTCTCTCTATCCCTCTCTTCTCCCCTCTCTTCACCTTCCATCTATATCTCTATCTCCCTTTGTCTCACTATATCACCCCCAAAACATACAATCTTTATCCATATCTATATATCTTTCCCTCTCTCTCTCTCTCTCTCTCTCTCTCTCTTCCCCTTCTCTCCCTCTCTCCCCCCTTTTATCTCTCTTCCCTCTTGCTCTCCTCTCTTCCTCTCTCTCCATCTCCCTTATCACTCCCTCCCTCTCTCCTCTCTGTCACGTCCTCACTCTCTTCCTTCCTCTCTCTCCCTTTCTCTCCCACCTCCCTTTATCTCTCCCCCTCATCTCTCTCTCTCTCTCTCTCCCTCTCTCCCCCATTCTCTCCATCTCTCCTTATTTATATCTCTATCTCACCCCCAAACATACAAACACTCTCTCTATCTCTCCTTTTTCACTCTCTCTCTCTCTCTCTCTCTCTCTCTCTCTCTCTCTCCACTTTTTTATCTCTATGTCTTTCTTCTACCCTCCATCTCTCCCCTTCCAACTCCATATCTCTATCCCTCCCTCTCTCCTCCTCTCTCTCCTCCTCTCACTCAAGTCCCCTCTCTCTCCTTCCTCTCTCTCCCTTTCTCTCCCACCTCCCTCTATCTCTCCACCTATATCACTCTATGTCTTTTTTCTTCCCTCCCATATATATCTAGAGTTAATATATATCATGATATATTAATATATATTATACTATAACAAATTTAATATTATATTAAATTTAATATTGTATTAATCTAAAATTATTAAATTATTAAATATTATTATAATGATGATGATGATGGTTAAGGTCCACTGGGACCAAAATTTGGTCTATTGGGCCTAAAGAAATGAATTATTTAGTTTGTTATAAAATTGTACTCCTATGCTCAAAGATCTTGGAGAGAAGCGTCCCGAGCTCACTATAATTTTGACATGTTAAAAGGCTAGGAAGGTCAGTATTACATCAAATATTATGAAACTGAGATCTAATGTGGGTATACGTAAGGCACTCGAAGAGAAGTGTTTTTCATCATCAATGTTCATATTCTCACAGAGATGGCAGATCCTCTCCACCCATGGTGTTTTAGGAACTGCCCAATGACCTATTTCACTATGGAGCTCATGAGAGTTCGTTCTTATCTTGGCTATATTAACTTTTTTCTTTGAACTAGTTACAACAGAGAGATACTTTTGATCTTCTAGAGTAGGGTTAATGACCTCCTTATAATATCTTATTTTTCTTTTAGCCTCTAAATCTTTCTCACACCACATTTTCTCTTTAAACTTAGAAGTAACAACAACTTTAATGTTATTAATATTTTGCAATGCAACATTTTTGTCAATATCCCAATGGTTTAACCAGGCCCTCGTATCTTTATACCAACCTCGTTTAAGCCTTAGGTGGTTTTGGCTAGAATTTAAATCTAGCTTAGGAAGTCTATGGTCTCCCATGTTATTGATTGTGTGCTTGTACAACATGAGCGTAGTCATAGCTAGGCTCTTAACAAGCGAGAGACGCATTTCTATAACGAGAATAAGATAGGGTGTATTGCTTTTCATTTTGAGGTTATACGTTATAAAACGCTTCTGGATTTGCTTAATATTTCTCCAGGATTCTCTAGAGAGGTTGAAACCCCAAACCTCACATCCATACAAGATAACATGAGTGACTAAAGTTTCAAAGAGGAGCTTCTTTTTATCCCACATCACAAGGTTTGCTGCTTTACAATTATTTTCAAGACAAAAATAAGCTTTCCACCCTCCATTAATCCTTTTCTCAATGCTATAGTTCCAATTGAGCTTGTGATGAATATCAATTCCTAGGTACTTGTAAGAGGACACTTCCTCCAAGTTGCTATTTTCATACACAAAACTAGCGTAAGTGTCATTCTTGGATTTGATAACCATAACTTTTTTTTTGTCAGTGTTAACAGTCATACCCATGGTAGAGCAGAAATCCTTAAGAATTCTTAGTTGATTATCAAGATCAAATGGGCACCTTGCCAGAAGAACAATATCGTCAGCATAGATAAGAAGGATGATGACTATTCCAGCTAAGATCGTGCCAACACAACTTGCTTACTCTAAACAAGCTTCTAGCTTGTCGATGTAAATGCCAAATAGGGTAGGGGAGAGGGGGAAACCTTTTTTAACTCCGATATTACACTTAATATCTTTCGACGACCCCTCACTGCTCTTAAAAGTGGAAATTACATTCTCGTATAAACTTATAGCATCATCCTTTAGCTCTTATAATTTATTCCATACATTATTTCTAGGTACCATATCGAAAGCCTTTCTAAAGTCCACAAAGCAACAAAAGATATTGGATTTATCATTACCGCATTCCTCCACAATGATCCTAAACGTAATGAGGTGGTCCTTTGTTTAGTGTTTCCTTCTAAAACCCGCTTGGCCTTTAGCCCAATTACCTTCACTTTCAAGCTATATGCTCATCTTCTTTTCCAAAACAATACCATATAACTTGGCTAAGAGAGGGCTAATAATAATTGTGTGATAATTAGATGGATTATTTGTATCCCCACTTTTAAAAATAGGAATAAT
Organism: Pinus albicaulis; assembly: GCA_034641835.2. Taxonomy (NCBI): domain Eukaryota; kingdom Viridiplantae; phylum Streptophyta; class Pinopsida; order Pinales; family Pinaceae; genus Pinus; species Pinus albicaulis. The sequence goes on from CM076578.1 coordinate 36,760,117, forward strand.
GAGGCTCTGAGTCCATGGTTTAGGGAACCCTTGCTTGGCTGCTTGATTGAAAAACTTGTGGATGTGAGGGATGAGGACAAGACCTCTAATTTTTAAGATTTTTGCTTGGTAACCTTCAATGTCCTTAGCTTTTCCATTTTCTAGGCGCTTAACCCCAAAATCTATGTCTTCTAATGAGAAAGCTTCTTCCGTTGTGAGCAGGGTTTCAAATTTATCTATGACATTTGGATATTCATAAAGATTTTTAAGATAGGAATTGCAGTTGTGTAAAACAATTCTATTATTATCTTTAGTTTTTCTAGTTATAATCTGCCTCCAGAATTTCTTAGGAGCTACCTTAGAGAGGTGTAAGAGATTTTCTTGTCTTTTATGAATATACTGCATTTTTTTCCTTCTAGTTAGGGCTTTGTATATTTTTATCTTACCAATTTTAAGAGACTCATCAACGACTTCCTTAATTTATCTCCTCACACTTTTACAATCTTTATCATACCAAGGGTTGGTTTTGCTATTTCTTTTATTAATTGAAACTTCAATTAAGAACTTGTTAATAAAATATGAGAGGGTTGTAGTAAAAATATTAATAATAATATTAATATTAATATTAATCTTTCAATATTAATATTGGAATTAATGATTTTTTTTATATGGCATAATAATATATTTTAAAATATTACAACTTTGACGTGAAAATATTTATGTCTTTAAAGTTTTTAATATATCCATAGGATATGGTTTTGCTTTTAAAAATTCATTTTACAAATATTTAATTGAAAAAAAAATATTAAAAGAATTTGGAGCAGGATTTTAGATTCTTTGTGTTGAATTAACCTCTTTACTTTGATTTATGAAATAGTATTGGCTAAGTTAGTAAAGAGTACAAATTTTTAAAGAGGTAGGTTCATAATTAATTTAGTCAAACTCGCAGTTATACTACAACGACTAGTTTGATCCTCTATGCATCTTATTTAAATCGTAACTCCATGTAACAATTTACAATCTATCGTACCCTAAACCCTTGGATAAGCTTCCTTCAACGTGGTCGGGAAAGAAGTCTCGTTGAGTCTCATTTATGAGAAACTCGGTATAAAAGAAGCACAATGCTCCGGAGTTTCGGAACAATGTCTACATCGCCATAAATGGGTGTCGGATAAGTAGCGAAGTGTCATAAATTGCCCAACCTTTTCACGCAACTAAAAGCCAACAATCATTTTCATATTTATTATGGTCCCCTTTAAGATGGTTGCCTCCGTGTATTCTTTAATCCTAAAAGGCTTGACAAGTTCAGGATGCAACAATGTATGTTTAAATATAATATATAATGATAAGTATTATTTTTTTTTGGTATTTTTCTAATCTTATTTTTATGATTAAAAAATGGTTAAATAAGTGTTCGAAGTATAGTTGTGATCATAGCCAGTTTAATATTATAACAAATATTTTAAAAATAAATTTAATTGGGTTACATATAGAATAAATTTAATTTGGGTATACATAGAGTATTTTGGGAAAAAGTTTATTTGGTTTTTAACTTTTTAATTATTGGAAAATATAACATATTTTTGCATCTCATATTGTTTTAAGAATTGTTTAATATCCAATTTTGTTATGTAGTAATGTTGATTTTTTTCTTTGTACTAGCCAAAACTAAAAGATCTTTTTATCATCTAGATTAGAGTACCTCCTTGTAGTATGTGAATTTCTTTTTATTTTCTAACTTTTTATTGCGGCACAATTCTTTTTTAATTTAGATGTAATGATATTTTTAATATTGTCGATATTCTATAGGATGATATCTTTTTGTATTCTCCGATGAATTATCCAAGACTTGGTGTGTTGAAGCCATATTTGTTTCAGTCACTTGTGGTTATGGCTGAAGTTGAAAGAAAATTTTCAGAGGCTCTTGTCGTCCATGTTGTTTATGTATATGAAGTACCTAAACATTATCATGTATTGAATAGGGGAGAGGCTCATTTTTATGAGGAGGATGTAATTCTTGTTTTTAATATTAAGATTATAAGTTATAGAATTCTTTTGGATTCCCTTTCACATCCATATAAGATGCCAAGAGTGACGAGAGTTTCAAATAAAAGTTTTTCCTTATCCCACATCCAAAGGTATACTAATTTACACTTGTTTTCAAACTAATAATAAGCTTCCCACCCTCCATTTATCCATTTTTCAACAATATAGTCCAAATTGACCTTATGATGAATATTGAGACCAAAATATTTGTATAAAGACACTTTTGCCAAACTATTATTGTCATTTCTAAAAGTGTCATAAGCGATGTTATGAGATTTGATATCATAAACTCATACCTATACTAGAGCAAAAGTTCTTAAGGATTAGATAATTATTGACATCACAAGGATTATTTGTCATTAGAACAATATTATTAGCATAAAGGAGAAGAATGATGAATACACTAGCGAGAGTCAAGCTAATACAATTAACTTCATCCAACAAACATTCTATCTTATCAATGTAAATGTCAAAGAGAATAGGGGATATGAGACAACCTTGCTTGATTCCTATATTACAATTAATTTATTCTGCCACCTCTCAATAATCCTAAACTTGGCAATGAAACTTTCATACAACATTACTATTAGACACATAATTCTTATGGATTGAGAAAAAATGTAAAAATATGTCACCCCTCTCCATGTATATAATAATGCTCACATTAATGAAAATCACACAATTGGGAATCAACTTCCTAGTCTAACATGGTATCAAAGCTTGTTTCAACTCCTTTCTTGCTTAAATTATGGCCCATCCCTCTACCTATCAATTTTTCACTATCTTCTTTTCAGAACTTGAGCATTTTCGTGTTGTGCAACTCAGTCCAAAAGAGAAGCCATTCTATTTCCGCGTTGTAAACTTATTCACATCCTCATCATGCATCTACTCATTAGAAATACTATCTTTGATTGTTTCCTCATTGTGTTCCTATATATTTCCTCATTATGAACCTACTCGTGAGAACTACTATCTCTAATCATTTCCTCGTTGTGTGCCTATCAATAGAGACTCTAACGCTCCACTAGTTTGGCATATGTGAAAAACCATAACAACAAATATCTAATATTTCTCCCTACATTAAGTTGTGTGTAATTTTCCCACACCCGAGTTGTGTGTGATTCTTCTCTGCAAGTGGTATCGAGACATTATATATTGAAACATCGTCTACGAGTAATAATCCCAACCTTTGAAATCTTGTTTCTACATTGTGATTATTTATTTAGTTGTGGTTTTTTCTTTATAGACATTTACAATTGAAATCTTGAGGACTTCCTTATTTGGAGGGTTTGATGTGTGCTTATAGGTGTTTGGTTTGTTGTTATCATTTAATTTCCCATATTCTCCTAAGTCCTGCCAATTTATGGGTTTTGTTGTTAGACTTATAAGTTTTCTTTCCACTAGATTTTTCATTTCTCTAACAAATTCTTTGTTGGGTGTTGTCGTTAAGAGCCCTAATATTCACAGGAAGAGATATTTCAAAGCTTTGTAATACTTCATATCACTGCCCAAAATACTTTGCTGAGACAAAGTGGTGAACTTGGCGTGAAGCAGTGCAAAGTGGTGCAAAAACTTGTTTCGGTTGGGCTTCAACCATCTGTCCTTTTTTCTTTGGTTTTAAGAAAAACACATTGAATATTTATCCTAAAAGTAAGATTAAGCCTATTTTTCTTAAATATCAATATTGGAGGCTTATGTTAAGCCATGTAAAGGGTGGAGCTTAAAGTCAGTCAATGACATAACACAAAGGGGGAGTAGAGTGTTGACAACAATTCAAGTAGGTCTCCTTGTTCTAGAAATTATTATTGCATTGATTTGACACAAATATTTGATTGCAAATGCATTCCCTCATCTCCATTTTTGGCATTGTGTTGAATGGCAAGTAGAACTACCATGAATGGTTTAGAAAGATGAAATAGACACCTTATCTTCAATGACTTACGAAAAGGTGTCTTTGAAGGATAAGGTGACAATACATCTACCAAACCCACATTATGTAATATTCCCAAATTTTCACATGATATTTGGAATATTAGAGTTCTTAATAAACTTAATTAAGTAAGTAAATAAAAGGGTGGAGGGAACCAAAAAACCCCAAAGATAAATAAAATCCACTTTTGTTGTGTGTATGTGGATATTTCAGATCTAGATTTACATAATGGAGTAGTGAATCAACTACTTAATGTGAAAGGAGTGGAGATCATGTCTCATTAATGAGAAAGATCATGGAGGTTGAAGCAGTCAACTAATATCTTGGAAGGAATCAAATGTAAGATCATAGAGCATTTATGATGAGATGATGGAGGAAGTGGTGCATTAATGCACACATGATGGAGAGGGTGATCATTACATTCACACATGATGGAGATCATGGAGAGACAATGCAGTCAACATGGAGACCTATGTCCACATGTACAACGCAATTATGAGGTGGGCCAAGGCATGAGAAGGTTCACAAACTATATAATAAAGATGAAGGCAACATAGAGGGATGTTTTGAGATTATTATTGATGTATGATCTGTTTAGATCTGGAATTGTCATTTGAAATTCCATGCTTTCTTTGGTTGTTTAGCTAAGATTGCAAGTGTTGTTTAGCACTCGATGTTCCTGGTCGGGAATCCCACCTCTTTCATTGAGTATCTCTTGAAAGAGTATTGTACTTCATTCATCATTAGGCATTGGTGCCATATTATCCCTACTTTCTGTAGAACATCCATATTCAAAAATTGCACATTTCTGAAGATCAGTTTGAAAGGAGGAGGTTTTCCTTCAATATTTCAGTTGAGGAACCGGTGAAGGATTCATCCTATCATCTTGAGCTTCAAGATCAGCCTTCCAGTGCTTCAGATCTATATCAGGCATCAGGCCATCTATTATTCATCTCCTAGCAGCAGCATTTCCATAAGGAATTGCACAGTCCATTCTTGTAGATCCAAGGGAGAAGGGAAGTTACTAGCATTTCAGCTAGTAATCCAGTGGAGGACCATTCCTTCACATTGTATGCATCATTTCCAGCAGTCTTGAGCTTCATAGCCATATTTTGCAGCAGGGTATAAAGCCTCCTTCCTTTACAGCGTAGTTTTCATGAGCAGTTGTGTAGCAGCAGCTGCAACCTTCTTTGGAGGATTGAGGAGCTAGATCTTGAGCTTCTAGCTTAAGGATCTAGTGAAGGGATCAACCCTTCAAACTTAGATCTGATCTTGTGACATATTGCGGCCATCTATTTGTTAGATATAGCTTCAGATCTGCATAACCCAACAGACCAGGGATCAAACCCCAAGAGGGTAAATTTCCAATCTCATAGATCTCGAATTTCCTTTCTGGGTTATCTTGGGTTGCCATCATAGAGCCCAGATCTAGAATCTTGGCATCATCAGAGCTCCAGATTTCCGTAGATCTACATTTCCCTTTTCATCCTACAGTCATATATTCATTATCTGCTGAAGGGATAGCGTAGTATTTGCTTCCAACAACTCTCCAGTTACGCAGTGCCTACTTTGGCATGTTTTCAGGGTCATTCTAGGCCATCTATTTGGCTAGATTACCTCATATTTTGTACACTATTGTAATTGAATATTCTCCACATAATAAAATGGCTCAGCTATTCTGTCTATATCTGTGTTGATCATAAACTTACATATACATTCTCTGTGTTACAAATATTATGTTTGTGTATCAATGCACTATTCCAGTTTGGGATATTACTGTGGTATCGAAGCATGATCTTTGGCTCAGCTTGTGGAGACTTTGACAACATAAGAAAAATAGATAGTAGAGATCTACTATGGAGGGATTAATTTTTGCCTCATATTCCTTTCAATCTATGAGGGATCTCTCTAAGGAGATCAATGAAACAAAAAGATAAAGGCAAAGAGAAACCTCAAGAAGGTTCAAGATGAAGAAGGTCACATCACTTCTTTTCAGCAACAAAGAATACTGGAGAAGAAAAAAGCTTCACATTATTCCACTAGATCCACTTTCTTTGTGAAAGAGGACTGGTTTGAATATGTTGAAGGCTTAGGGCATGAGACCCTAAGTGAATATCTGTCTGAATACAAATCATAGCCTAGAGCATTGAAGGAGAATATCTCTCTCCAACAGTTTCTACAACTCAAAGAATAAAGGAGATCCAGAAGCAACAATAGAAGAAAGAGGCATAGATTCTTCTTGCCTACATTTGATGGATCTTCCACAAGCACATTGAGGGCTTGGAGGGAATAATTTTACCTTCTTTTTGAAATATCCTATATCAGAAAGAGAGGTTGTGGATTTTGCAGCACTGCACCTAGAGCGTGAAGCAAGAGTTGGTGGTTTAGTCAGTTGTCACACATGAAAGTGTCTACTTATGTAGATTTTATGCAAATATTGAAGAAGAGATATGGTAGGGAGAAACCAGAGACATCTCACATGGTGACATCTCCAATCATCAAGGAGATAGTGCATGAATATTCAAGATAAGACGTTCTCATTGTCACTCAGGAGGAGGAGCCTCTACCACCACCAGCTGTAGATGTGCTTACATCAAGAGGAGGATCACTTGCATCTTTGCAATATGGTCTCGAGTTCTTGACCTTTGGAGCCCCATGCATGATTTATGAGATGCATGAGGAGGAGGAGACAGATACCAGTGCGGGTACACTTGTAGAAGCACAGCCATCACTCTCACTAGCAGTTGGAAAGACCTTTGCACCAGAAGAGGAAACTCATGTAACCTTGAAATATGTTTCTGAGTATCGTTTGATCCAAGGTATGCATCTACTTTCATCTCATATTTTTTCAGTACCTCTTATTGAAACTTATGGGGACATGCCTTCTGGGCTAATGCATGAACAAGGGTTAGAACAACATGCTGATTTGGAGCAGCATCATATCACTGCACAAAGGACCCTTGATCTAATCAAGGAAGAGATGAATAACCATCCTAGTTTGTCATTGATGAACTACATTCAACCCGTTGAGTTGAAGTGTAGATTTTCAGAAGATGGGATGAGCATGATCCTATGTACAATGGTTGGCTATGAGTTTAGCATTGTGCCTTGCTTTGAGACAATACATGTATCACCTTGTAGATCTACAACACTATCCATGAGCAGCAGTGAAAAGAATAGGACCCATTTTTTAGGGGATCAATCAAATGGAAGCTTCATTCATGAAGTAATGGAGAAGAAGATGATAGATGGTGGACATCTTGAGATGGGAAATCGTTTGCCCTTTTAAGATGACTCTTTTTCAATGAGCATCTCACAGCTCAAAGAGAAACTTCTACCTGCAAAGTTATTCATTAGTTTGAGGAGTTTGGTGTCCTACAATGGGAGGATACCAAGTTTTTGCAAAATGAGATCCATCATCCTCATTGTGATGAATGGTTGATGAAGTGGAGCAAGGGGTTTCCAAACCACTTACAGATCTATGATACAGGGTAGAAAGAAGCATGGTTTCATTGGTTGCTCTTGGGTGAGTATGGTTATCACCAAATGGGTCATAATTTTCTGATTCATGCCTTACACATCATTAGAAGAATGCAGAAGAAAAAGGCATGGTTTCTTTGGTTGTTGATGAGAGAGTTTTGACATCACGTGATATATCTTATGTCCTTGTATTTACTCTTGTTTGGGATATGTCTCATGTCTTTACATATATTTTTGTTTGGGATGTATCTCATGTTCATGTATGTACTTGGGTTTGGGAGAAAGTATAACTCTCACATGATGTGGCATAAGGGAGCTTGTTTGTATTATGTTGATGTGACATTTCATATGTCCATATTATTTCTCCATGACTTGCATCATGATGATGTAAGGTGGAAGCAAGAATCCTTGTTGCTATGGTTTCTATTGGGAGAGCATGGAATGAATTATTCCCATACATTGCATGACATTGATGGAAGATGGAAACAGGAGGCCTTACAGCGTTGGCTTTTATTGGGGGATTATGGTCATTGTACATGGTATGATGATGACATGATGGGGCAGAAAGATGCCTTATTAAGGTGGCTTCTCTTGAGAGAATATGGCCACTACATTTGGTACAATGATGATGTGGTATGGAAGCAAGAGGCATTGTTGCGGTGCCTTCTGTTGAGAGAGTATGGCTCTCACATTTATATTGATGCAGATTTGACATGTAAACAAGAAGCATTGTTGCGGTGGCTTCTTTGGAGAGAGTATGGCTCTCTTGCTTTTTTCATGATGATCTAGCATGGCAGCAGAAGGCTTTGTTGCATTGGTTTTTATTAGGAGAATATGGTTTGACATTGTTTATGTTTTCCCATATGTCTCTACTTCTTGTTTTTCACTATGATGATGTGATGTTTGATTCCTACATGGCCAACATGGCTAATGATGAGGGCATTGATAGATGTAATCTACTCTATGTATCATGGGTTGGAGAGATAGTTCATAAGTTGGGACTTCCCACTTTGGGAATGAACCACTTCATCTTATGTATCTCATGTATAGAGGAGAACTTTGGTCATCATATGGTTGCCACTTGGAGATTCGTTGATGAGGAAGGGTATCTAAATTTTCAGTTGGAGGCCATTCTAGACACTCTAGAGAGGCAGCTTTGGAGCTGGACATGCATGGCACATTGTGACAGATGGGAAGGCCTTCCACATGAGGATGCCATTTGGAGGGAGGATGTTTGCCGTAGCATCCAATTTTGCAGTTGCTTGAGGACAAGAAACATTTTTCCAGGGAGGATTGTAATATTCCCAAATTTTCACATGATATTTGGAATATTAGAGTTCTTAATAAACTTAATTAATTAAGTAAATAAAAGGTTGGAGGGACCCAGAAAACCCCAAAGATAAATAAAATCCACTTTTGATGTGTGTATGTGGATATTTCAGATCTAGATCTACATAATGGAGTAGTGGAGAAACTACTTAGTGTGAAAGGAGTGGAGATCATGTCTCATTAATGAGAAAGATCATGGAAGTTGAAGCAGTCAACTAAGATCTTGGAAGGAATCAAATGCAATATCATAGAGAATTAATGATGAGATGATGGAGGAAGTGGTGCATTAATGCACACATGATGGAGAGGATGGTCATTACTTTCACACATGATGGAGATCATGGAGAGACATCACAATCAAAATGGAGACCTACGTCCACATGCACAACGTAGTTATGAGGTGGGCCAAGGCATGAGAAGGTTCACAAACTATATAATGAAGATGAAGGCAACATTGAGGGATGTTTTGAGATTATTATAGATGTATGATCTGTTTAGATCTGGAATTGTCATTTGACATTCCATGCTTTCTTTGGCTGTTTAACTAAGATTGCAAGTGTTGTTCAGCACTGGTTGTTCCTGGTCGGGAATTACACCTCTTTCATTGAGTAGCTCTTGAAAGAGTATTGTAATCCATTCATCATCAGGCATTGGTGCCATATCATCCCTACTTTCTACATAACACCCATATTCAGAAATTGCACATTTCTGAAGATCAATTTGAGAGGAGGAGGTTGTCCTTCAATATTTCAGTTGAGGAACTGATGAAGGATTCATCTTATCACCTTGAGCTTCAAGATAAGCCTTCCAGTGCTTCAGATCTATATCAGGCATCAGGCCATCTATTATTCATCTCCCATCAACAACATTTCCATTGAGAATTGTGCAATCCATTATTATAGATCCAAGGGAGAAGGGAAGTTGCTAGCATTTCAGCTAGTAATCCAGTGGAGGACCATTCCTTCACATTGTATGCATCATTTCCAAAAGTCTTGAGTTTCATAGCCATATTTTTTAGCAGGCTAGAGAGCCTCCTTCCTTTACAACACAATTTTCATAAGCAGTTGTGTAGCAGCAGTTGCAACCTTCTTTGGAGGATTGAGGACCTATATCTTGAGCTTCTAGCTTGAGGATCTAGTGAAGGGATCATCCCTTCAAGCTTAGATATGATCTTGTGACATATTGCAGCCATCTATTTGTTAGATCTAGCTTCAGATCTGCATAACCCAATAGACTAGGGATCAAACCCCAAGAGGGTAAATTTCCAATCTCATTGATATAGAATTTCCTTTCTGGGTTATCTTGGGTTGCCATCATAGAGCCCAGATATAGAATCTTGGCATCATCAGAGCTCTAGATTTTCGTAGATATTCATTTCCCTTTTCAACCTGTAGTCATATATTCATTATCTGCTGAGGGGACAACTCATTATTTGCTTCCAACAACTCTCCAGTTACGCAGTGCCTACTTTGGCATATTTTCAGGGTCATTCTAGGTCATCTCTTTAGCTAGATTACCTCATATTTTGTACACGGTTGTAACTGAATCTTCTCCACATAATAAAATGGCTCAGCTTTTCTGTCTATATCTATGTTGATCATAAACTTACATGTACATTTTTTGTGTTACAAATATTATGTTTGTGTATCAATGCATTATTACATTTTGGGATATTACACATTAGATAAAGAGTTGGAGCCATTTGGGAAAATAGGGACAACATATATTATGCGTTGGTTGTTTCATATGTAAGTGAAAAGGTGAGTCATCATATTATTACAATTACAAAACCTTATGATGCATTAAAGAACTTGAAATATTTGTGTGATTCACACTGAGAATTGGAATTAGTTATGTTTATTATTAAGCTCTTCAAATTGGAGTTAAAGGACGATGACACCTTATCCCTAGCCTTATATATTAGAGCTATCATGCATGATTTAGAGGCCACTAGATTTAAAATGGAAATACCTCTCACAAATTTTATTAAGGCCTTTTATCCTACATATTCTCACTATCTTGAATCCTTACAAGCTAGTGCCCAACTCAAGGACATTACTTTTGACACTCTTGTGGATAAGTATGCAGGTTGGGAGAACATTTTTGGGAAGAGGAAGACAAAATTTTAGTCCCCTAAAGAAGTAGTGTTCCTTGCATAGAAATACAATAATTTATCACAAGATTATTTTAGAGGAAGAGGTGGTAGTAGAGGACATGGAAGGATAACATATGTAGGGAGTAAACATCATTAGGGAGGGAAATCCGACCTCCATTGTATTCATTGTAATAGAGATGGACATGATGCATCCACATGCAAAACGCCTTGGAAACAAAAGTATTCAAGGGACAACAAGTCTCTCTATATTTATGAAAGGTAGAGTACGTCATGCAAAAGAAATTCACGAGGTCCATGTAGTTTAAGCATGATGATGCCAAGTTCAGATGGCTTGAGGCTTGACTTGTCTACAAAGTATAATACTTTATCTACATTGTCACTAAAGTCTTCAAAGAAGTTCTTCCAAAAGGTCATATGGAAGGTTGCACCTGTATCAAGAAGTGATGCATCTTTCCAAGAAGCAAATGAAATATGAAATAGATCTTCAGTTACTCCTTTGGTCTATCAGACCTAATGAAAAAAATTATTTAGTTTGTTTTAAAATTGTAATCCTATGGTTAAAGAGCTTGGAGAGAAGTGTGTCGAGCTCACTATAATTTTGACATCTGAAAAGGCTAGGAAGGTCGGTATTACAGAAAAGATTATGAAACTGAGATAAAATTTGGGTGTATGCTGTAATATTCCTACTTAGCCTAAGCTAAGAGGAATATTCATTTTTGTTTTACTTTATTTTGCATGAATAAATGAATAAAGGAGGACATGTAAAACTCCTGAAAATACTAAATAAATCAACGCCCATGTGAACAAGGATAAATCAGGCCATGTAAATAAATCACTTGCAGGTGTGAAAGGGGTTTGAGCTGTGAGACTGGGTCAACCTTGACCAAATCTACAACACTGTCTAGATTCATTGTATCTCATGAAGGGACAACGCAGTTCTAGAAGGAGGCCCCTCATGTGAAAGGAGCTAACTCATCAAGGTGGTTTAGGGTTTGCAAAGGCTTTCATATTATAAAAGGAAGGGGAAGGAAGCAAGAGAAGGTTGTTGATTGATTATATTTCTGAGTATCTTGTCTATTTAGACAAATACTATTCTCTGATGTTTAGTGGAGGATTGTGCTGCTTAGCACTTAGAGTTCCTATGCAGGGATTTCATCTCTTCCATTGAGGATTCTTGGAGGAGTATTTTCTGATTTGATCCACTATCAGGCTTTGGGCCAAGCTCTACTTCCAATTGCAATGCAGATCCAGTGAGGCTTTGCTTGCTTTTGTAGGCTGCAGCAAGTGGCACTCTAGATCTGCAGAGATCAAGCTTGTATTGGAGCCTCTTCTCATGGAGTGTGTCTTTTAACCTCCTAGAAGAGTGCATCCACAAATTGAGCTTCATATTTGTATCTTGGCATCAGGCCATCATTGTAATTCAAGCTACAATGCAGTTTTCATGGAGGAACTGCGTTGTTTTCATTAGAGGCTCTGCAGGGTGTTTTAATCCCATTTTTTATGAGAGATCTCTGGTGCTGGGCTTTGCCTTTCACTTTGGTGATCCATGGATTAGCTTGCTGATTCATGTTCTGTTTAGATCTGATCTATTTTAATGAAAAGTCATCTTCAGAAATTTCTGAAGAATTTTGCAGATATGCAACTTAAAACTCAGATCTACTCTTTGTAATGCATGATTTGGTCAAAACCCCAAGGGGATCTTGTAAATAAGACTATCTAGATTCCAGATCTGAAATAGATCTGATGTTTTATCCATAGATCTGTCCTAGATCTGATTTATAACATTCAGCTACTGCAGCTCCTCAAAATAACGCTGTTGAGCCATTTTACAGTTTATACATGTGTTTCATCCCTCTTTTCTGAATATTTCTTGCTCTATTGTCTCCTGTATTCTACTGTATATTGAAAGAGCTTCATTGTAATTCTGATTTGATACTGTATACTCATAATTTAATCATATTTTATGGCCTCCTTCTCATACTGTCCAAGACTGCGTTATTTCTGAAGCATTTTGTTGTGCATAGCTGTAGCCCCTCTTGTAGGGTGTTTTTCAGCTAGACTAGGTGGTGGGAGATCTGTTTTCCACACCTAGTTTGATTTGTTTTTGCTCCCCTTTTGGATATAGATTCCAGATCTGCTGATATAAGGGATCCAAGGGCTGTAAACTCATTTATGTGCATAAATCTTCCAGGAGTGCGTTATTTCAGCAGGCTTGCTGTGCTATTCCAGATTTGGAATATTACAGTGGTATCATAGCTCACTTCTTGGCATAGCCCATGCTTTCCTTGGAGCACCATAGCCATGTTGCATTAAAAATAAGATGAAATCTTACTGAGAGGGAGAAGAGGTATCACAATAGAAGTCACAAGAAGTTTTATTACACTACTGATGAGCAAGACAAGGGTAAAGCCCCTGAAACTGCAGATGATAAAGAAGGAGAAGAGTTTGCAAGAACTCTGTTGGTGGCCATGAAAGATATTTCCAAAGAGATCAAAGAGATGAGTATGGAAAAAATGAGGGAATATCCTGGAATATTTCATTCGGGGGAAAGCTCTGAAATGTCTCATCATTGGGTTGGTCAACCAGTGAACCAGCCACAAGCCCCACAAGCTCCACAATGCCTCACTATGCCTACCTTCTTGGCTATGGAGAATGAAGGACCACAAGATCAAGCTTCCCTTGAAGAATAATTTGTGGAATATGAATCTCAAAATCATAGATTCAGAGACCACTTGAGTTTTCAAGAGTTTTGTCACCTCAAGGACAGAAGAAGACCAAGGCAGTAGTGTAGAGATGGTGGGTTCTTTCATAATCAGGATAGACACCACTCTATGGGCAGATTATTTTTTCCTAAGTTTGATGGATCATCCTCCAGTTGTGCCAAGGCATGGGTAGAAAATATGGATATATTTAATTTCAGTTGAACAAAGTCCTTGAGATTGAAGCCATCAAGATTGCAGCGCTGCACTTTAAAGGTGAAGCACACAATTGGTGGTTCCATGGGTTGTCTACATTGGGAAATATCAATGTGACTACCTATGCTGAGTTTACTAGAAGGCTGGTGGAGAGGTTTGACAGGAAGGATTCAAAAGCACCCTTCATAAGCCTTGTAAAGCTAAAGCAATCAGGGAATGCAAAGACTTATATCTCTGAGTTTCTGAGATTATCAGTCATGGTTCCTGATCTATCTGTAGCAAGGAGGGTGTACATGTTCATCAATGGCCTGGAGGAACCTTTACATGGGTTGGTTAAATCTACCAAACCCATCACCTTGCATGATTCCATTGAGAGGGAAAGAGACCTCCAAGATGCCTTGCCAAAAGCAAAAGCAACTATCCAGAACAAGGCCCCTTACCTTTCTAAAGGAAAGGGAGAGAAAGCTGCTCCTTCCAAGGAGAGCTCATTCAAGAAGCCTCTTGATATTGATCTCAGGAGGGAGTTGAGAAATAAGAAACTGTGTTTCACTTGCCAAGAGTCATGGGCACTGGGACACAGATGTGCTGCTGGGAAAGCACACTACATAGAAGTCTTCTCAGATTTTGAGGAGGAAGAATGAGATTATGAACCTAGGAGGGGTCACAACGCTGATAATGATGAAGAAGATCCAACACCATCCAGAGATGGGGATGGAGCCTTTGCTCCAATAAGTGGGAGTCTTGCATCTTTGAGAGGAGTGCCTAAGTACTTAACCCTAAGAGTACAAGGTTCAATCATGAATCATAGGGTATTTGTGCTGATTAACAGTGGGGCAACCCACAACTTTATTGATGCTCATCTTGTGTAGAGGAGAGAAATCCATACTGATACTTTTCAGGGATTCTCTGTTTTGGACCTAGAAGATAGGACAATGCAATGCATGCAGTATGTTCCATCACTCTCAGTTACTATGGGGTCCTACACATTGGTGGATCCCTTTTTTGTAGTTGACATACCTGACACCAATATCATATTGGGTGTCCAATGGTTGATTACATTGGGGAAGGTCACCATTGATTGGAAGGCTTTGCAGATGGAGTGGGTGGACATGAAGAGTGGTAAGCCCCAAATGATGCAGGGCATGCATACTTATCCTTCACCTAGCACTTCCACACAAACAATAGAGATGGATTTGCACAGTGGAAGCAAGGATCTCACAGTCCTTTCATTAATGTTCATGAGCTTTGTGCATGGGACATTCCTATCTAGTGGAAAACCACCTAGAAGGCCACCAGATTCAGATCTTGTGGGGGAAGCCTCACAAAGTGCTACTCCAAATCTAGATGTAGGAGGGATTGGAGCAATGAGAGGCCAAGTTACAGTGTTGGAGGGCTTGGGACAGCTCAAGAATGAGGGGGAACTTCTTCCTGCATCACTATCACCCTCTCTCTTTTCTGAATCTGCACTGTGGGAGGAGAAGAATGGGAGGATCAGCCTTCTAACACACATTTTTGGCATTGGGGATGTTAGAGAAGAGATCAAAAACATGAAAATCACCTTCATGGATGTATCATCAGCACTGTCATTACTAAACAATGTGGATATGTATTGGAAATCTCAACTGCTTGTAGTGTATTCCAAAGATCCCCACACAGGTATGATAATAGATGACATGCAGTAAGAAGAGGGCTACTTAGTCCAAGGGGGAGTCATCTATCATCATGTTAGGGTCTTCTTGGCTAGAGCTTCCAAGCTCAAGCAGAAGATACTACAAGGGGAACATGAAGAATTCTTTCTTAGCCATATGCATTCAATGAAGATCTATACCCTGATCATGAGGAGCTTTGATTGGGAAGGCATGAGAGAGGAATTACATCAGCACTTTCAAGAGTGCATTAGTTATGGAGGATTGGGGCAGCCATTGGACTCTTTGCAAGATTCATTTCAGCCAATTCTTCCTTTGCTTGAGAGGAAGGAAATGCTCATGCACAACTCCATGTGTATGAAGGACTATGATGGTAAAGGATCTGATCATGCCAAGCCAGTTTTATTTTTTGATTCCTTTGCCATGTTTTTGCAGGTTGTGACTCCTAAAGGGAGTGAGAGATCATGTCTATCTCATGACTTTTGGTGGGCCAATAGAAGTGTTGAACTTGGCCACTCCCTTATTGTGCAAAGGGAGATTCCTTCTCATGATGGGTGTTTCCCAAAGGCACCCAACTTATTTAACATCTTCAACCATGTTAAGGTGACTCATCCAGCAAATGTGTGGTTGGAATGCCACTTGCCACACTTGGATCTAAGGAAGACAAGAGGTGCATTGCACTGGCATCACATGTGGGATTTTGACCCGCCTCCTCAAGGTCAAATTTCTGTTTTCATATATGTAGTTTTTCTTCCATACTTGGATGATATAGTTGTACTGTTTTTGGGGTTGTATGGAGGAATTATGGATAGTTTGTATGTACCACATGGATTGGAACTTCTCTATGAGCCTCATGCTACATGTTTTAGAGGAAGCATTTCTCCATCCATGTTTATTTATGTTGAATTTTTCACTCCTGGTGGGATGGACTATGCACATATTATGTTCACCTTGGAGGAACAATACCTAATGTATTGGCTTGATGAGCACTTGGCTTATGATGAGGACTGGATCATTGATGATGCCATCAATGAAGGAGGAGAACTACTACAGCTCTCACCCTATCAGCTGCTTAAGGACAAGCAACATTTTGGAGGGGAGGACTGTAATATTCCTACCTAGCCTAAGCTAGGAGGAATATTCATTTTTGTTTTACTTTCTATTTCATGAATAAATGAACAAAGGAGGACATGTAAAACTCCTGAAAAGACTGAATAAATCAATGCCCATGTGAACAAGCATAAATCAGGGCCATGTAAATAAATCACTTGCAGGTGTGAAAGGGGTTTGAGCTGTGAGACTAGGTCAACCTTGACCAAATCTACAGTGCTATCTAGATTCAATGTATCTCATGAAGGGACAACGCAGTAGAAGGAGGCCCCTCATGTGAAAGGAGCTAACTCATCAAGGTGGTTTAGGGTTTGCAAATGCTTTCATCTTATAAAAGGAAGGGGAAGGAAGTAAGAGAAGGTTGATTGATTGATTATATTTCTGAGTATCTTGTCTGTTTAGACAAATACTATTCTTTGTTGTTTAGTGGAGGATTGTGCTGCTTAGCACTTGGAGTTCCTATGCAGGGATTTCACCTCTTCCATTGAGGATTCTTGGAGGAGTATTTACTGATTTGATCCACTATCAGGATTTGGGCCAAGCTCTACTTCCAACTGCAATGCAGATCTAGTGAGGGTTTGCTTGCTTTTGTAGGTTGTAGCAAGTGGAACTCTAGATCTGCAGAGATCTAGCTTGTATTGGAGCCTCTTCTCATAGAGTGTGTCTTTTAACCTCCTGGAAGAGTGCATCCACAAATTGAGCTTCATATTTGTATCTTGGCATTAGGCCATCATTGTAATTCAAGCTACAAGGCAGTTTTCATGGAGGAACTGCGTTATTTTCATTAGAGGTTCTGCAAGGTGTTTTGATCCCATTTTTGATGAGAGATCTCTGGTGCTGGGCTTTGCCCTTCACTTTGGTGATCCATGGATTAGCTTGCTGATTCATGTTCTGTTTAGATTTGATCTATTTTAATGAAAAGTCATCTTTAGAAATTTCTGAAGAATTTTGCAGATCTGCAACTTAAAACTCAGATCTACTCTTTGTAATGTATGATTTGGTCAAAACCCCAAGGGGATATTGTAAATAAGACTATCTAGTTTCCAGATCTGAAATAGATCTAATGTTTTATCCACATATCTATCCTAGATCTAAGTTGTAATATTCAGCTGTTGCAGCTCCTCAAAATAATGCTGTTGATCCATTTTATAGTTTATACATGTGTTTCAACCCTCTTTTCTGAAGATTTCTTGCTCTATTGTCTCTTGTATTCTACTGTATATTGAAAGAGCTTCATTGTAATTCTGATTTGTTGCTGTATACTCATAATTTAATCATATTTGATGGCCTCCTGCTCATACTGTCCAAGATTGCATTATTTCTGAAGCAGTTTGTTATGCATAGCTGCAGCCCTCTTGTAGGGTGTTTTTCAGCTAGACTAGGTGGTGGGAGATCTGTTTTCCACACCTAGTTTGATTTGTTTTTGCTCCCCTTTTGGATCTAGACTCCTGATCTGCTGATCTAAGGGATCCAAGGGCTGTAAACTCATTTCTGTGCATCAATCTCCCAGGAGTGCGTTATTTTAGCAGGCTTGTTGTGCTATTCAAGATTTGGAATATTACATACGCAGGGCACTCAAAGAGGTAGTGATTTTCATCCTCAATGTTCATATTCTCACAGAGATGGCAAATCCTCTCCAGCCATGGTGTTTTAGGAACTGCCCAATGACCTGTCTCACTATGGAGCTCATGAGAGTTCGTTCTTATCTTGGTTATATTAACTTTTTTCTTTGAGCTATTTGAAACAGAGAGATACTTTTCATCTTCTAAAGTAGGGTTGACGAACTCCTTATAATATCTTAATTTTCTTTTAGCCTCTAAATATTTCTTGCAACACATTTTCTCTTTAAACTTAGAAGTAACAATAGTTTTAATGTCATTAATATTTTGCAATGCAACATTTTCGTCGATTGCCCAATGGTTTAACCAGGCCCTAGTATCTTTATACCAACCTCGTTTGAGCCTTAGGTGGTTTTGGTTGGAATTTAAAGCTAGCTTAGGAAGTTTATGGTCTCCCATGTTATTGATTTTGTGCTTGTACAACAGGAGCCTAGTCATAGCTAGGCTCTCGATAGGGGAGAGACCCACTTCTATAAGGAGAATAGGATAGGGTGTATTGATTTTTTTGAGGTTATATGTTATAAAACGCTTCTAGATTTGCTCAATATTTCTCCAGGATTCTTTAGAGATGCTGCAACCCCAAACCTCACATCCATACAAGATAACAGGAGTGACTAAAGTTTCAAAGAGGAGCTTATTTTTATTCCACATCAAATGGTTTGCTTCTTTACAATTATTTTCAAGACCAAAATAAGCTTTCCACCCTCCATTAATCCTTTTCTCAATGCTATAGTTCCAGTTGAGCTTGTGAAGAATATCAATTCCTAGGTACTTGTAAGAAGATACTTCCTCCAAGTTGCTATTGTTATACACAAAATTAGTGTAAGTGTCCTTCTTGGATTTGATAATCATAACTTTTGTTTTGTTAATGTTAAGATTCATACCCATGGTAAAGCAGAAATCCTTAAGAAGTCTTAGTTTCTTATCAAGATCAAATGGGCACCTTTCCAGAAGAACAATATCATCAACATAGAGAAGAAGGATGATGACTATTCCAGCTAAGATCATGCCAGCACAACCTGCTTCCTTTAAACAACCTTCTAGCTTGTCGATGTAAATGCCAAATAGGGTAGGGGAGAGGGGGAAACCTTATTTAACTCCAATATTACACTTAATATCTTTCGACCACCCCTCATTGCTCTTAAAATTTGCAATTACATTCTTGTATAACCTTATAACGACAACTCTCAACTCGAAAGAAACCTTTATCTCTTCTAATCTATTCCATAGGTTATTTCTAGATACCGTATTGAAAGCCTTTCTAAAGTCCACAAAGCAACAAAATATATTGGATTTATCATTACCGCGTTCCTCCACAATGATCCTAAACGTAATGAGGTGGTCCATTGTTGAGTGCTGCCTTCTAAAACCCACTTGGCCTTTAGCCCGCTTGCCTTCACTTTCAAGCCATATGCTCATCTTCTTTTCTGAAATAATACCATGTAACTTGGCTAAGAGAGGGCTAATCATAATTGTACGATAATTAGAGGTGTTGGGATCCTGTGATTTAGCATATTGGCATACTAAATGACAAAGAAACTTATAAACCAGTCTTTAGAGTTCTAGGATCTCGCCCTCCTAGTCTCAAAGAGGGATCTCTCAATTGTTTTGCAAAGATATGAATTGTTTGCTTGTAAAAGGTTAATTTTAGGCTAGTTATTAAGCATGAGTTTGTTTGATTGTTTGATGGGACATGATGATCTGGGTAGCATAGATAGGAAAGGGAAATCTCTAAGTCATTGTCAAGTAGAAGTTTGTAACAAGTTTGTAAATGAATCAGGGGTATCAAAGGGAAAGTCTAACTTGGCTATTAGATCTATAAAGTTTTCAGGTGAAATGAAATGAACATTAAGGGTTTAGAATGAAAAGTAGAACTAAGGGAAATTAAGAATCCTTAATTATATGTACTTCTCAACAAAGGGACTTAAAACATCATTAAAACATGAAAGAGTATTTTATAGACAGGGCTAACCATGAATTTTACAACTCACACTCCAACAAATAACAATTTCAAGACAAAATTTCAGAATGAAATCTAAGAGTTGAGGAACATTCTATTTCATCAAAGATTTCACTTCCAAGGATAAGAAAACATTCAAGATTCACAAATAACTGCATTCATAGAAGAGGGAAATCCTAAAAATCTGTGATTATAGCTATAAAGACCTTCAAAACAATTATTTGAGTAAGTACAAAGGGTATGATCAAAACAGACCTCTTTGGCAGACTTTGGACAATGGTACTTTAAAGGGAGACTTCAAAATTTTTTTTTAAATAGCAACAAGTAAGCAGGGAAAACCATAAATCATTCTTGAGGCCACTGTATTTAACTATTTAGGAAATAAACAAGTAGAAGGATTGAAAAGTAGTCAAACTACTTAATAAAACCTTCACTAGATGAAAACATAAAGGCAGTGAAGAGTAAATAGGTCTAAGGTGCTTCCAGGAGACATTTCTTAGCCTAAAATTTTTAGTCTACTGCAAGCAAAGCATAATGGAACAAAATGGAAAACAGGGAATAACATAAACAAATTAGAATACATCACCAATAGCCATGCTCAGGGATCCAGTGATAGAGCCTTCTCATTAACAAAACATGTTAAAACATCATCTGTCTTCCAAAACTTCAATTTTTTCTAAATCTTCAGCCAGACTATGTACAATTGCAAAGAGTTCAAATGCCAGTAACCAACCCTTACAAATGAGTTCCACAACAGTATTTATAATGGAATTGAGGAGGTGGAACTATCTAGGGTTCAAAATGTTATAAATGACATAACAAATGCACTCCTATCCTTAAAAACCATGCAAGGCATAAGGTAGGAATGTCTCTCAACTACTTCTCTGTGTAATAAATCCGTCTTTACTTCCTGAAGTTAAAATCGCTGAAAAGAGTGACTTTGAGGCCTTTTCTGTCTTTAGAATAACTATTCGGACAGTTTAAAATATCTCCTTTAATGAAATAACTGTCAATTTGTCTTTTGAGGTATAAAGTAAGTGAAAGGTGTCACTTTTGATTTATCAAGTGAATAATTGCTCCTTTGATGTATTCGAGGCTATCCTTAAGCCTATTTTTTCTTGATTTAATCATAAGACTGCTGTTTGGGCTTGATTTGCCTTCATAATGTAACATCGTTGCCCCTTTTTCTTTATACACTGCTTTATTTGAACTATTGTCCATTTGCTGACTGTATCCACCTTTAAACTGTGTATTTACCTTTAAACTGTAATATTATGCCTTTAATCTTCAACCTTATGCATTAACCCTCTTTTTTTATTGGTTAAGTCTTCAAATTCTTCGGTTTCTAATATTAACCTTTGATCTTCATCTTTTAACCTTTAATCTAATTTCTTTAAACATTTTAATTCTCTATCTTTAATCATTTTTTTCTTCCTTAGTCTACCTAATGAAACCTTTAACCCTCTATCTGCCTTTATCATCGTCTTTATGTATTTGAAACCTTTCAGAGTCTTTTGAATTTTCATTCATATGTCTTTTAACTGCATCTTTAATCTCTGGTTCTTTGGCCTTTAACCTTACTTCACTCATTCTTCTTTGTTTTTTCGTGTGCAGGGTTTCTTTTGGTGTGCCAAGGGTTTGATGGTATAAATAGTGCTCATAAAGCATTGACCAAACCATAAAATGAAGCCTGATAGCCCCTTTCTTTGTGATTTGGCCTCTGTTTAGACTGTGAAGGCCATCATCTTCTAGCCCTCGTCCCTTTATGGACTGTGGGAGGATTTTCAGCCCTAAAAACCACCATAGAACTTGTAAAAAGCCGCAAAACATGTTATAAACCCTGTGTGTATTTGGACAAACTGCTTAGAGAGGTCGGGCGGAAGAGGAAAGAGCAGTGAGGAGAAAATGAATGTGCAGAAGGGATTTATGGAGAAAACTGCGAAGAAATGGGGTTTAAAATGACTTTGGCGCGAAAATAGGCAAAAGTGGTTTTGGAAAACCACTAGTGGTTTTCACGTGGGGCAACGGTGGTTTGTGGTTTTTCCCAAATCGAACGTGATCTAGTTATTTCGCGACAAGCGTCCCTTGGAAAACTGGTGGTTTCGCGTAAATAACGTACGATTGGCAATTTTGGGAAATGGGCGCGAAATAGAACGTAAGTCGTTGGATCTGGGGGTGCAGATCCAACGGTGAGGGAGGAGCGCGATGGGTGAAGATGCATGGACGAGGGTCAGAGATGCGGGTTTGATCAGGGCCGTTGGATCATATAGATCAACGGTGAGATTGTTTAGAGAGGAGAACAGATAGTGGAGTTCGGGAGATGGGGAAGGTGATGGCTACCATTCGATCTAATGAGATCAACTGTTGAGACATATTTGTGGGGGGGAAGATTTATATAAATCGGAAAGATGAAGGGTAGGAGGGAAAGTATGGAGGCCGTTGGATGGGGCGATCGACGGATCAAACTAGGGCCGTCGGATCTTACGAGATCTACGGTGTAGATCTCGTCGGAACTTTTCCATTGGGGTGAGAAGTTTAAAAAGAAAAATGCGGGTTTTCAAAGGAACTACCGATGCGATGGGGGCTTGGGGGTTAGGCGCTTGGGCATGGTCTCGTGGAGGGATATGTGACCAGGGGCTAAGGAAAAAGGGGTTAATCGCATTGGCGGGTGAAGGGGGAGCAACGTGATGAAAGAGTAATAGCGCTGATGCAATGGGAGTTTGGGCGCTTGGTCATAACGCTCGGATATATGGTGGAAGGGGTTGGCGCTCAAACCCAAAAAGGGGCTTTAAAACCCAAATTTATAAAAGGGTGGAAAAAGGCAAAAAACATAGTTTTTTGGATTTTTTTGAAGTTCCGACAAGCTTTAGAAGAGGGTTTCGAGCTCTGGCCATGTGTGCGAAGGGGGCGGAGGAATTTTAAGTCCTCAGGGGCTTAAACCCTGAATTGTGAAAAGATTGCTTTTTAGGCCAAAATGGGTTTTTGGGCCAATTTTAGAAGTTTCGATAGGTAAAGAGGGGTATTTTTAAATCATAAAAAGGACTTTTATGAGTTTAAAAGGCATGTTTGAAGGTTTTTAAAGATAATGAGGGTAAAATGAGAAGGAGGAAAAGGGGATTTTTCAGAGGAAAATGAAGGATAAATAAGGGGAAAATGGGCTATTTTTAGAGGGAAATGGACTAATAAAAGTAGGGATAAATAGCCTGAAATGAGCTTTTTTCTTTGAAACAACAGAATAACCTTTTAGGAGACATGGATGAATATTTTTGGTGAATTGACAGACTCAGAATGGTCAAGGCAGTGAGATTTCTATAACTCATAATGCTTCTTTGAAATATTATTTCTAGAAATCTAGGATTGGAAATTTAATCATCTTTGGATATCATCAGAATTATGGATGACTAACAAGAGGGGTCTCTTGTATCCCCAGTTTTAAAAATAGGAATAATGAGGCTTTGAGTCCATGGTTTAGGGAACCCTTGCTTGACTGCTTGATTGAAAATCTTGTGGATGTGAGGGATGAGGACATGACCTCCAATTTTTAAGATTTTTTCCTAGTAACCTTCACTGTCCTTAGCTTTTGCATTTTCCAGGCGCTTAACCCCAAAATATATGTCTTCTAATGAGAAAAATTATTCCGTTGTGAGCAGGGTTTCAAAGTTATCTATGACATTTGGAGATTCATAAAGCTTTTTAAGATATGAATTCCAGTCGTGTAAAATAATTCTATTATTATCTTTAGTTTTTCTAGTTATAATATGCTTCCAGAATTTCTTAGGAGCTTCCTTAGATATGTGTAAGAGATTTTCTTGTCTTTTATGAATATAATGGATTTTTTTCCTTTTAGTTAGGGCTTTGTATATTTTTATCTTGCCAATTTTAAGAGACTCATCAACAACTTCCTTAATTTCTCTCCTTGCACTTTTACAATTTTTATCATACCAAAGGTTGGTTTTGCTATTTCCCTTACTACTTGAAACTTCAATTGAGAACTTGTTAATAGAATATGAGAGGGTTGTAGTAAAAATATTAATAATAATATTAATATGAATATTAATCTTTCAATATTAATATTGGATTTAATGATGTTTCTTATATAGCATAATAATATATTTTCAAATATTACAACTTTGACGTGGAAATATTTATGTCTTTAAAGTTTTTAATATATGGATAAGATATGGTTTTCCTTTTAAAAATTCATTTTACAAATATTTAATTGAAAAAAATAGTAAAAGAATTTGGAGCAAGATTTTAGATTCTTTGTGTTGAATTAACCTCTTTACTTTGATTTATGAAATAGTATTGGCTAAGTTAGTAAAGAGTAACGATGTTTAAAATTTTACCTAATTTAAAATTTTAATGTCGTAAATTTTTTTATTGAAAGTAAATTTATATAATTATTTTTATTTTTGTTTAGAGTTAATATAATTTATTTATTGGAGAGACATATTTACATGTCACCTTCATACTAAATTGTAAAATACACTTCTCAACACAACAATTATTATAAAATATATTAGTATCAACCATTTAGAAACAAAAATATAATATAAAATTTATAATTTAATAAAAATAGAAATGTTTTACTTTGGAACTTTATCACAGTGAATCAATATGTCACTCGATCAAAATTGCAAGAAAACCCCAGACAGTCGTAAAAACTAGGATGTTTTACCTTATGAATCAATATATCACATTATCAAAATTCCAAGAGGATCATAGATCGCTAACTCCATGTAACAATTTACAATTTATCGTACCCTAAACCCTGGATAAGCTTCCTTCAACGTGGTCGGGAAAGAAGTCTCGGTTGAGTCCATTTGTGAGAAACTCTGGTATAAAAGAAGCACAATGCCCGGAGTCTCTGGAACAATGTCTACATCGCCATAAATGGGTGTCGGATAAGTAGCGAAGTGTCATAAATTGCCCAACCTTTTCACGCAACTAAAAGCCAACCATCATTTTCATATTTATTATGGTCCCCTTCTAGATGGTTGCCTCCGTGTATTCTTTAATCCTAAAAGGCTTGGGGATGGAACAGTGTATTTTTAAATATCGAGTAGTCTATAGTGCGACTTTTTGAAGGTTTTTACGGTAATTTTTTCCGGTCTATTTTCTCTAAATTCCTGTAGGAATTTATTGAAAATAGAAGTTTGATGGGTAACTTTGCATAATTGAAGTGCCCTAGAGGTTTTTTAGGGTGCTGAATCCATATATACAGTAAAAAAAACCAGTTTAAATACATAAATCAAGATTTTACCTCAATTTTTTTCACCGGCACCTAAAACTCCAAAAGTTTTAAATATAATAATAATAAGTATTATTTTTTTGGTATTTTTCTAATCTTATTTTTATGATTAAAAAATGGTAAAATAAGTGTTCTAAGAATAGTATAGTTGTGATCTAGCAAGTTTAATATTATAATAAATATTTTAAAAATAAATTTAATTTGGGTATGTAGAATAAATTTAATGGAGTTGTCTTTAGTGCGATTTTTTGGAGTTTCAGATGCCAGAATCCAGTGAAAAAAATTGAGGTAAAATCTTGGTTTTTGTTATTTAAACTGGTTTTTTTACTCTATATATGGATTCAACACCCTCAAAAATCCTTGGTTTTTGTTATTTAAACCGGCTTTTTGACTCTATATATGGATTCAACACCCTCAAAACCCCTTGGTTTTTGTTATTTAAACTGGTTTTTTTACTCTATATATGGATTCAACACCCTCAAAAATCCTTAGGGCACTTTGATTATGCAAGGTTAGCAATCAAACTTCTCTTTTCAATGAATTCCTGCCGGATTTTAGAGAAATTACACCAGAAAAAGCCACCATAAAAGGCTTCAAAAAGTCGCACTAAAGACTGCTCGAAATCTAAGTCTAGTATCAATAGAGTATTTTAGGAAAAGGTTTATTTGGTTTTAACTTTTTAATTATCTGAAAAGACGACATATTTTTGCATCTCATAATGTTTTAAGAATTGTTTAACATCCAATTTTATTATGTAGTAATGTTGATTTTTTTCTTTGTACTAATCAAAATTAAAAGATCTTTTTATCATCTAGATTAGGGTGGATTACCTCCTTGTAGTATGTGAACTTCTTTTTATTTTCTAACTTTTTATTGCGCCACAATTCTCTTTTAATTTAGATGTAATGATATTTTTAATATTGTCGATATTTTTATAGGATATCTTTTTGTATTCCCCAATGAATTATCCAAGACTTGGTGTGTTGAAGCCATATTTTCTTCAGTCACTTGTGGTTATGGCTGAAGTTAAAAGAAATTTTTCCGAGGCTCTTGCCGTCCATGTTGTTTATGTACATGAAGTACCTAACCATTATCATGTATTGAATAGGGGAGAGGCTCATTTTTATGAGGAGGATGTAATGCTTGTTTTTAATATTAAGATTATAAGTTATATAATTCTTTTGGATTTGATTTCACATCCATATAAGATGCCAAGAGTGACGAGAGTTTAAAATAAAAGTTTTTCCTTATCCCACATCCAAAGGTATAATAATTTACACTTGTTTTCAAGCTAATAATAAGCTTCCCACCCTCCATTTATCCCTTTTTCAACAATATAGTCCAAATTGACCTTATGATGAATATTGATACCAAAATATTTGTATAAAGACACTTGTGCCAAACTATTATTGTCATTTCTGAAAGTGTCATAAGCGATGTTATGAGATTTGATATCATAAACTCATACCTATACTAGAGCAAAAGTTTTTAAGGATTAGATAATTATTGACATCACAAGGATTATTTGTCATTAGAACAATATTATTAGCATAAAGGAGAATAATGATGAATATACTAGCGAGAGTCAAGCTAATACAATTAACTTCATCCAACAAACATTCTATCTTATCAATGTAAATGTCAAAGAGAATAGGCGATATGAGACAACCTTGCTTGATTCCTATATTACAATTAATTTATTCTGCCACCTCTCAATAATCCTGGCAATGACACTTTCATACAACATTACTATTAGACACATAATTCTTATGGATTGGGAAAAAATGTAAAAATATGTCACCCCTCTCCATGTATATAATAATTCTCACATTAATGCAAATCACACAATTGGGAATCACCTTCTTGGTCTAACATGGTATAAAAGCTTGTTTCAACTCCTTTCTTGCTTAAATTATGGCCCATCCCTCTACCTATCAATTTTTCCCTATCTTCTTGTCAGAACTCCAGCGTTTTCGTGTTGTGCATCTCAGTCCAAAAGAGAAACCATTCTATTTCTGTGTTGTAAACTTATTTACATCCTCATCATGTGTCTACTCGTTAGAACTACTATCTATGATTGTTTCCTTGTTGTGTTCCTATCTATTTCCTCATTATGAGCCTACTTGTGAGAACTACTATCTCTAATCATTTCCTCATTGTGTGCCTATCAATAGGGACTGTAACGGTCCACTAGTTTGGCATCTGTGAAAAACCATAACAACAAATATCTAATATTTCTCCCTACATTGAGTTGTGTGTGATTCTCCCACACCCGAGTTGTGTGTGATTATTCTCTGCAAGTGGTATCGAAACATTATATATTGAAACATCATCTACGAGTAATAATCCCAACCTCTCAAATCTTGTTTCTACATTGTGATTATTTATTTAGTTGTGGTTTTTTCTTTATAGACATTTACAATTGAAATCCTGTGGACTTCCATATTTGGAGGGTTTGATGTGTGCTTATGGGTGTTTGGTTAGTTGTTATCATTTAATTTCCCATATTCTCCTAAGTCCTGCAAATTTATGGGTTTTGTTGTTAGACTTATAAGTTTTCTTTCCACTATATTTTTCCTTTCTCTAACAAATTCTTTGTTGGGTGTTGTCGTTGAGAGCCCTAATATTCACAGGAAGACATATTTCAAAGCTCTGTAATACTTCATATCACTGGCCAAAATACCTTGCTGAGACAAAGTGGTGAAATTGGCTTGAAGTAGTGTAGAGTGGTGCAAAATCTTGTTTCAGCTGGGTTTCAACCATTTGTCCTTTTTTCTTTGGTGTTAAGAAAAGGATACTGAATATTTACCCTAAAAGTAAGATTAAGCCTGTTTTTCTTAAATATCAATAGAATGTTTATTTAAAATTTTGATTGGAGGCTTATGTTAATCCATGTAAAGGGCGGAGCTTAAAGTTAATCAATGAGATAAGACAAAGGGGGAGTAGAGTGTTGACAACCATTCAAGTAGGTCTCCTTGTTCCAGAAATTATTACTGTAGTGATTTGAAACAAATATTTGATTGCAAATGCATTCCCTCATCTCCATTTTTGGCATTGTGTTGAATGGCAAGTAGAACTACCATGAATGGTTTCGAAAGATGAAACACACACCTTACCTTCAATGACTTACGAAAAGGTGTCTTTGAAGGATAAGGTGACAATACATCTACCGAACCCACATTATGTAATATTCCAAAATTTTCACATGATATTTGGAATATTAGAGTTCTTAATAAACTTAATTAATTAAGTAAATAAAAGGGTGGAGGGACCCATAAAACCCCAAAGATAAATAAAATCCACTTTTTCTATGTGTATGTGGATATTTTAGATCTAGATCTACATAATGGAGTAGTGGAGCAACTACTTAATGTGAAAGGAGTGGAGATCATGTCTCATTAATGAGAAAGATCATGGAGGTTGAAGCAGTCAACTAAGATCTTGGAAGGAATCAAATGTAAGATCATAGAGCATTTATGATGAGATGAAAGAGTAAGTGGTGCATTAATGCACACATGATGGAGAGGGTGATCATTAAATTCACACATGATGGAGAGGGTGATCATTATATTCACACATGATGGAGATCATGGAGAGACAACGCAGTCAACATGGAGACCTATGTCCACATGTACAATGTAGTTATGAGGTGGGCCAAGGCATGAAATGGTTCAAAAACTATATAATGAAGATGAAGGCAACACAGAGGGATGTTTGAGATTATTATTTATGTGTGATCTATTTAGATCTGGAATTTTCATTTGACATTCCATGCTTTCTTTGGCTGTTTAGATAAGATTGCAAGTGCTGTTTAGCACTAGGTGTTCCTGGTCAGGAATCCCACCTCTTTCATTGAGCATCTCATTAAATATTATTATACTTCATTCATAATTAGGCATTGGTGCATATTATCCCTACTTTCTGCAGAACATCCATATTCAAGTTTGCACATTTATGAAGATCAGTTTGAGAGCAGGAGGTTGTCCTTCAATATTTCAGTTGAGGAGCCAGTGAAGGATTCATCCTATCACCTTGAGCTTCAAGATCAGCCTTCCAGTGCTTCAGATCTATATTAGGCATCAGGCCATCTATTATTCATCTCCTAGCAGTATCATTTCCATCAAGAATTTCACAGTCCATTCTTGTAGATGCAAGGGAGAAGGGAAGTTGCTAGCATTTCAGCTAGTAATCCAGTGGAGGACCATTCCTTCACATTGTATGCATCATTTCCAGTAGTCTTGAGCTTCATATCCATATTTTGCAATAGAATATAGAGGCTCCTTCCTTTACAATGAAGTTTTCATGAGTAGTTGTGTAGCAGCAGCTACAACCTTCTTTGGAGGATTGAGGAGCTAGATCTTGAGCTTCTAGCTTGAGGATCTAGTGAAGGGATCAACCCTTCAAGCTTAGATCTGATCTTGTGACATATTGCAGCCATCTATTTGTAAGATCTAGCTTTAGATCTGCATAACCCAAAAGACCATGGATAAAACCCCAAGAGGGTAAATTTCCAATCTCATAGATCTGGAATTTCCTTTCTGGGTTATCTTGGGTTGCCATCATAGAGCCCAGATCTAGAACCTAGGCATCATCAGAGCTCCAGATTTCTGTAGATCTACATTTCCCTTTTCAACCTGCAGTCATATATTCATTATCTCCTGATGCGACAACATAGTATTTTCTTCCAGCAGCTCTCCAGTTACGCAGTGCCTACTTTGGCATCTTTTTAGGGTCATTCTAGGCTATCTATTTGGCTAGATTACCTCATATTTTGTACACTGTTGTAACTGAATCTTCTCCACATAATAAAATGGCTCAGCTATTCTGTCTATATCTGTGTTGATCATAAAATTACATGTACATTTTCTGTGTTACAAATATTATGTTTGTGTATCAATGCACTATTCCATTTTGGGATATTAGAGTGCTATTGGAGCATGATCTTTGGCTCAACTTGTGGAAATTTTGACAACATAAGAAAAACATATAGTAGAGATCTACTATGGAGGGATTAACTTTTGCCTCATATTCTTTTATATCTATGAGGGATCTGTCTAAGGAGATAAATGAAACAAGAAGAGAAAGGAAAAGAGAAACCTCAAGAAGGTTTCAAGATGACAAAGGTCCCAACACTTCTTTTCAACAACAAAGAAGACCAGAGAAGCAAAAAGCTTCACATTATTTCACTAGATCCACTTTCTTTGAGAAAGAGGATTGGTATGCATATGATGAAGGCTTGGGGAATGATACCCTAAGGGAATATCTGTCTGAATACAATTCATAGCCTAGAGCATTGAAGGAGAATCTCTCTCTCCAATAGTTTCTGCAACTCAAAGAATAGAGGAGATCTAGAAGCAACAATAGAAGAAAGAGGCATAGATTCTTTCTAACTACATTTGATGGATCTTCCAAAAGAACATTGAGGGCTTGGAGGGAAGAAGTATTTACCTTCTTTCTTAAATATCCTAGATCAGAAGAGAGGTTGTGGAGTTTGCAGCACTGTACCTAGAGGGTGAAGCAAGAGTTTGGTGGTTCAGTCACTTGTCACACATGAAAGTGTCTTCTTATGCAGATTTTATGCAAATATTGAAGAAGAGATATGGTAGGGAGAAATCAGAGACATATCACATGGTGACATCTCCCATCATCAAGGAGATAATGCATGAAGATTCAAGAGAAGATGCCCTCATTGTCACTCAGGAGGAGGAGCCTCTACCACCACCAGCTGCAGATGTGCTTACATCAAGAGGAGGATCACTTGCATCTTTGCAAGATGGTCTTGAGTTCTTGACATTTGGATCCCCGTGCATGATTGATAAGATGCATGAGGAGGAGGAGACTTATACTAGCATTGGTACACTTGTAGAAGTGCAGCCATCACTCTCACTAGCAGTTGGAAAGACCTTTGCACCGAAAGAGGAAACTATTGTAACCTTGCAATATGTTTCTAAGTATCAGTTGATATGGATCCAAGGTATGCATCTAATTTCATCTCATATTTTTTTGTACCTATTAAACCCTATGGGGATATGCTCTATCCTTACCTATAAAAATTTGTCATACCAAATGGTGGCTAAATATTTTTATCCTTCAAGAAACAATTCATGTCCAAATTGCGAGATCTTGAAGTCTTATGAAGTCCTTTATCCTTGGTATTAATCTTCACTGCTGTTTCACTATAAGTCCTCAAGTACCTGCTGTTTACCAAGAAAAGTTGCCTAAGCGGCTCCATTTTTGATCATTACTCCTCTCCATTTCACTCTCTAATTTCATCCATAAAAATACCTTCATTTGACTTCTAAATCATTTCAAAAACCCCTTTAAGCCTTATAACTCCCTTTTATCCAGCTTAAAAATCCTTCCCTTATCTATCGGAACCCTGTTTTAGCCTTAAAATCTCTATTTTTGGCCTTAAAATAGCCCTTTGCACTTCTGAAATTCTTAAACCCCTGGGAGCTTATAAACCTTCAACCCTTCTTCTCATATCGCCGAAGCCCCACAATCAGGCTCTTAAAGTGTCAAACCTCCATGCCAAAACCCCTTTCTTCCTTCTATTTTTCCATCTCCGACTTTATGTTTTTTAAACAAATCTAGACCGTTGATCTCTGTAGATCAACGACCATCGGGCCCCATCCTTCCGCCTGATCACCTTCCCTTCCTTTCTTCCCCTTTCAGCATATCCGCTTCCTCTCTCAATCATAACCGTCCGATCTAAAGATCTAACGATCGAGACTTAACCCGATAACCCAAACACCCGTCCACTACGCGACAAAACCATACGTCATCGTAGACCCCACCCCGGTGTTCAACCTTGCAGCTTTTCATTCATCGCGTTCTACCTACATCGTTTGATCTCTAGACAATCATTCGACGGCTAGCGATCCATATCGCGTAATTTTTGACCCCTCCCCGCAGTGCGCTACTTCCGCACGATATAAGTTGTTTTAATTTTCCACGTGTCGAGTGATGAATGGAATCGTGTTCCAAAAATTAATACCGCCTACCCCCCCAAATGCTGCGTGAAAACCATTAATGGTTTTCCCGAAACCATCTTTCCCCAAATTTGTGCCATAATTCAAATCTCCACCTGGTTAGCTATTTCTGCCAGGATTTTGTCCTCCACCGCTGCATTTCCCCATCCTCAAGAATTTCCATCATTTCCATCGAAACCTTTGAACACAGTTTTACCACGAATCGCAGGGTTTTATAATAAGTTTTTGTGTTTTGCAGGGTTTAATGGTGTTGTTCTGTATACTTCCACGGTCACAGTCATGTGACTAATAAAGCTCAGAATGATGATTCTGAGGCTTAATCAATGAAGAAATGGGACTGCGGATTTAACATCTGCATTAAAATAAACTGGATCATGATCCAAGATTTAACAGAAACCCTCCAATAGCAGAAAACCATCTGTGAAAACAAAGAATGACAAAGGGTATCAAAATCAAGAAATTAATGTTAAAGGGTGATTAAAGCCAAAGCTTGAAGATCATAATTTTAATTGATAGGTCAAAGAGATTAAGACAGTGTTAAATAATGAAGACCCGAAGACGAAGATCAATGCTAATTAAGCCTAAACACAAACCAAAAGAAAATTAAAAGTGTTTTAAGAAAAAACAAAGAGTTATATCAGTCGAAGGAAGCCTCCACTGCCACATCAGAGGCTATTTGTCCTCTTCAGCTACGAAAGTGCCACTTGCAGCCTCAGTAAATCAAAGGAAGGTATAGTAATTGTCTTAGTCAATGATATTTTTGTTAAAGACAGCCAGAGTTATTGCCAGCCTGTCTGAAAGAGTTTAAAGTCAATAAAATTTGCCAAGTAGCTAAAAATTAAATGAAAACCAATTAATACATGGAAAAGATTAGAAATATTCTATATTGAGCTTCTCAAAGACAGAGAGGCATTAACTAGTATTAATTGAACCTAGAGAGCTTTTCTTTCATCCCACCTCCTCTTTCTTCTATAAATACTTTTGAAGAAGATGAGATGTTGTTGGTCTCTAGATATCTATTGCATGTAAATATTTTTCTGAAGCTGCTGTAGCCCTGTTTGTAATTGAAGATACATAAGCTGAGATGAGAAGTTTGAAGCTGTAGAAATCTACTGGACTTGATGATTGTAACTGGTTTGAACATCAAATACAAATAGTTGATTTATGGGATCCTGGTCTATGTCAATGGTGATGTGTTTCTCACTGTAATTGTTATTTTTCTTTATGTTTCCATTTTGTCCATTTTTCTATGATAAAGAACAACAAATATAGATTAGGATTTACTCTTGAGGTACCCTAAATCTCACTGAAAATATTTATCCTTTATGTTTTCTGCTGATTGTTCATTTGAAGGTAATTCAATAGAGTATAACCAGTGAAGTGTTGGTAAGCCCATATTTCCTGAGTACAACTTGAGATTTTATCTTTGAATTTTCTTGCGAAGTTTTCTAATTAAAGCTGAGCTAGATAAGTTTATGGTTAGCCCTGTCCTCTAATTTATCTCCAACAGTTGCTTTGAAGAGTTCCCTTAAGAGTATGTTGAAAGCAGGCTAGTTTCAAAGTACTTACGTGATCTTAGAATACTTTTTATGTTTATCATGAATGTTTTCCTTTGAATACGCTGAAAGCAAAGTTAAGTTAAAAAGTATTTTTACTTGATTACTAGATTTTTCTTTTTTTTAATTTTTTAATTTTTATTTATTTTTTATTTATTTATTTATTTATTTATTTTTATTTATTTATTTTTGTATTTTTTATTATTACTTTTTTAAGATATAATTTCAATATAATTATATATAATTTTAATTAAATAATATTTGTTTTTTGAAAATTTGATTAACGACTTAATAAAAATAAAATTTGCTATTTTTAATAATAATTTTTAATTAAACTATTAATTTGAATATTCAAACTAGCCGTTTCAATTTGTAATTAAATTTGTAAATTTAAGGAACTATTTTATTTCTAGTCTTATTATTATAATATTATTACTATTATTATTATTATTAATATTATTATTAATTATTTATTTATTTATTTATTTATTTATTTATTTTTTAAATATTTACAATAAAATAATGTATAAAAATAAATAAATAAATATTTAATAATTAAACTATAAAATTGGATTTTATTTAAAAATTAAAATAAAATAATATAAAATAAAATTAAAAAAAATTAATTAGACTTTTAATTTTAATATTCAAACTAGCCATTTTGATTTTTTAATTATTGAACTAACCGTTTTATAGTCAAATTAGCTGATTTTAACGGTTTTCTTTCCTCTCCTACATCTATTTAAACTTAACGACTGATCTGATCTCTCACCTAGTCCTGATGATGAACCACACTGGTTGGTTCGAAACGCGTCGACTTTGTTCAAGATAATGTGATTTTTACCGAAAGATTTCTTCTTAATTTATTTACTTGATCTTAAGCTATTCTAAGTGTTTTAAATGTTTTCTATTGAAATTACATCAAAAGCAGGCTAGTTTAGACGTACTTACCTGATCTTAGATTACTTTTGTGTCTTTCCTTAAGTGCATGCCAAAATCAGGGTAGTTTCAAAGTACTTACTTGATCTTAAGCTGCTCTTTGTTTCTTCATCTGCTTGATCTTCTCTCACTCCATTCCTTATTTGCTTCATTCCCCATAAAATCAACTTAAAGAGATCCTTCACATATGATCAGCCCTATGGACCACTCTGAACCTTGCCACTAAACCCTCTTATGACTCCATAGCCCAATGGATTAAAGTCAAGCCTGCTCATCTTATTAGTTGAACCATTCTTCCACCTATTTACACCTTCACCTCCTTCATATAGAATTCCTTCACCTTCATCATATCCTTGCCCAACCAAACCCAACAACAAACCTTGCTCCTTATAACTAGCCTAAAATCACATTAAAAGCCTTAAAGATCATATCTTTAAACTCATACATAGAGAGATCCCTCTCTGGATTCAGGAGGGCTAGATCCTAGAATCCCAAAGTGGTTCATATGTAGACTCTGCAACGTTTGTATTTTCCAATCTTACAAACTACGAAGACCTAACATTCTGGCGACTCCGCTGGGGAGTTCTGAGTAAAATCCTTAAAACAAAACACTCAACATTTAGTGCAGTATAAGAAGCTCTCTTCAAGCACTACCAAAGCAAATGGTGATCATGATAGGACTTATTTGAATCAATGACAAACTAAGTAACCCTTAGGATTCTCATAGGGCATTATCAAACCTTGAAGGAATCAGCTAGCTAAGCCATAAGAGTAAACTCTGTTTGTCTCATCACCGTAGCTAAGTGTTGAAACAAATTTAGGACACTCTCATAACCTATAGGACTAAAAAACTCAGAAAACCCAAAAATATTTCAGATTGGTATTCAAATCAATAAATGGTGGTGGACCATAAAACATTTTACCTCCAAAAGAGCTAAAATTTTCCACCTGGTGACTCCACTGGCCTCCAGTAGGCCTATTACCCCTCTAGTCTTTGTAGACTCCATTTGGGAATGCATTGAGCAATCCCAATCATACTGTTGGTGGACAACAAAATTTAAATCATCCACTTGGCGACTCCACAACTCTCAGAAGACCAAATGACTCCACTGGTAGAAGACCCTTAACTGGTTGAATAGACACAGTGACCTCTTTCTTGATTTACAAACATGATTCCAAGGATACAACGAAGATATGCCCCAATGAGTAGAGATCATATCCCTGGGTTTCCACATAAGATGCCCCAGGTGAATTGGGATGACAACCTTCCTGTTTTTCAAGGTGAAAAGTTTGATGACCATTTATTACATCTCATCAAATTTCATATACATGTATGGAGGTTGAAAGTGGAATGGCATGAATACTTCCTTATGAAAATGTTTATGTTAACATTAGAAGGAGAAGCAAGGGAATGGTACGAATGGTTAAGGACTGGTAGTTTGTTTTCTCTAGGAGACCTCCACATATTATTTTATGATCATTACAAGGAAAAATCCCCGTATCTATTATTAGAGCGAAGTTGTTGTAATCAATCTGAGGGCCTAATAGAATACCTTGCAGACATTTATGAAGATTTAGGAAATTGGCAGCCTAAGGATCTCGTAGCAGCCATTCATGAATTTCATAACCAAGACAACTATCATAAAAACCTAGATGAATCAATTGAGGAAGAAATCAATCAAGGAACAGAAGAAATTCCTCAAGATATTCCTGCAATCATGAACAATGATTCATCATCCCTTATAACTGAGGCTCAAGAAGACATCCAGCCTCAAAATCAGTCTTCACAAGAGACAGAGAATTGTTGTACTCCTGTTCAAAAGAACATAGAAACAACTTCCCCTTTGATAGAAAAAGAGATAGATCATATTATTAATAAATAGCCAGTCTCTGAAACTTTTTGCAAAACAAATAATCTTTTCCATTCACATACATAAATTTGTTGTACATATTTAGAAAGTTCTTTTGTAGTTCAGAAAAAAGAAGGACCTGCTTATAACCCAGTATGTCTGATTGGTAGTATTACTTATATTTATGATTTTCCTAACTTTGATCTATCTAGTGATTATGCTCCCCGAACAGAAGTTAATCTTGTAGGACCATCATTAGCAAATTTATGGGAGGAAGATCAGTTCCTTCAAAGAAGTAATAAGCCAGTGCAGACTATTTATGATACTGATGAGGAAAGTTATGAAAGCTTGGAAGTAAGTAAAGATTCATTGGATATTTTCTCTACTTCATCTCAAACCATTAGTAATAGTTTCCATGTGATTGGGAATCAGCAGCCTTTCAGCTCAAAGGTTGAGAAGGAAAGCAATGAAGAAATTTTTGAGCAGGTTGAAACCAAGGAGCCTTCTCTTGAAAAAGAGGAAGCAATCGAACATACCCTTGCTCAAGAATATAATAACCTCTTCATAGAGTTCAGCCCACAAAATCAGAATATCTCGGGACTTCAAGAGGACAGCACTGCCAAATATGATGAGTCCTCCAGTTCAGATAATAATGAAGATGAGGAAGTTTTTCTTTCTCAAGAGAATCTTTATCTTGATCTAGTGGAGAAAAAAGAGATAATCTTGGTTGAAACGCATCTTCTAGATACTCCTAACCATGCATTATTCCAAGATCCCTATGTAGATTTCCTGAAGACATCTGAAGAAGGGATAAAGGTTGCAAACAACAACATATCACCAAGTACAACAAAAGACATTTTAAGCATTATTGCTAAAGAACCAAGAGAATGGGAATGCCCCTATCTGTCTTACATGCTCAAAGAGATGAGACCAGTCATGGAACCATCTGATTGACTGGATGTGTTGGAAAAGAGTATTTGCCAGCTAAACATATAAATATTCCAAGTTAGAATAGGTTAGATAGGAATGTCAATAAATCTTAGCTTTGAGCATTTAGTTAGTTGTTGATTTCTACTTTGGAAGAAAAAATGAAAAAATACAAAAAACAATAAAACATAGAAAAGAGGGCAGAATGAAAACATGAAAGGTATAGCTCCATACCAAAAAAGATAAATAACGTCTGAAAGTGTGCAAGATTAAATTCCACTACCACAAGAAACACTTTCTATTCAATCATACAGTCTAATCATGATTGGATAATGTTTAAATTTACTGTTGATAGGTTAGTGAATCAGATTTGCCAAACAACTCAATCTTGGCTTATCAGTAAGGTAGATTAGGATAGAGGAAACAAAGGTTCAAATAAATTCAATATCTTAACCTAGGAATCTCAAAAGAAGAATGGATCTAATTAGATTAAATCTTGAGCCAAAGATAGAAAACAAACTAGTTCCAATATGCTCAAAACTTGAACTAGATGAGAGAGAAAACACAACTCAAACAAATTCAAAACAGAGCTAAAGAAATAATGAAGGATGTTTTAGTTTTCAGATCTTAAGCCTTCACAAATTTTGTTTTACTTTTCTGCAAATAAAATCTATGTGCAACTTGTTTTTATGCCATAGATCTGCAACAAGTCAAATTGCTTAATCCTGGCTTGGCTGCTTTTAAATTTCCTGTTTTAGAATTTAGAGAATAAAGGTCTCATTTATTAAATTAATCCTCTCATAGATAGTGTTAGGTAGAAAATTATGAGTTTATCACTTCAGGCAGCCGATCAGTGGAGAAAGGAGTAGACTTAGACTAGTTTTATGTTTTCAAAAAGAATAAATGTGGTCAATGTTCAAGGTCCTCCAAATGCACCTTATGAAGAAAAAAATGATAGGAAGTAGGTCAGAGTTAGAAAAACATGCTGATTTGGAGCAGCATCATATCACTACATAGAGGACCCTTGATCTATTCAAGGAAGAGATGAATAACCATCCTAGTTTTTCATTGATGAACTTTATTCAACCCTTTGAGTTGAAGTGTAGAGTTTCATAATATGGGATGAGCATGATCCTATGTACAATGGCTGGCTATGAGTTTAGCATTGTGTCTTGATTTGAGACAGTACATGTATCACCTTATAGATCTACAACGTTGTCCATGAGAAGCAGTGAAAAGAAGAGGAACCATTCCTTAGGGAAGCAATCAAATGGTAGCTTCATTCATAAAGTAATGGGGAAGAAGATGATAGATGGTGGACATCTTGAGATGGGAAATATTTTCCCCTTTCAAGACGAATCTTTCTCAATGAGCATCTCACAGCTCAAAGAGAAACTTCCACCTGCAGTAGATCCATAACCCTATTGGTTTTGGAGGGCCATTGGTGAAAAGAGAATCTCATGGAGAGATCTCATTGGAGGTGCACTTCAACATATCATGGATTTAAAAGTTATTCATCAGTTTGAGGAGTTTGGTGCCCTACAATGGGAGGAAACCAAGTTTTTGCAAAATGAGATCCATCATCCTCATTGTGATGAATGGTTGATGATGTGGAGCAAGGGGTTTCCAAACCACTTGCAGATCTATGATACAGGGCAACAAGAAGCATGGTTGCCCTGGTTGCTCTTGGGTGAGTATGGTTATCACCCAATGGGTCATAATTTTCTGATTCATGCCTTACACATAACTGGAAGAATGCAGAAGAAAAATGCATGGTTTGCTTGGTTGTTGATGAGAGAGTTTGGACATCACATGATATATCTTATGTCCTTGTATTTAATCTTGTTTGGGATATGTCTCATGTCTTTACATATATTTCTGTTTGGGATGTATCTCATGTTCATGTATGTACTTGGGTTTGGCAGAAAGTATAACTCTCACATGATGTGGCATAAGGGAACCTGTTTGTATTATGTTGATGGGACATTTCATATGTCCATATTATTGCTACATGACTTGCATCATGATGATGTAAGGTGGTAGCAAGAATCATTGTTTCTATGGTTACGATTGGGAGAGTATGGAATGAATTATTCCCATACATTGCATGCCATTAATGGAATATGGAAACAGGAGGCCTTACAACGTTGGCTTCTATTGGGGGATTATGGTCATTGTACATGGTATGATGATGATATGATGGGGCAGCAAGATGCCTTGTTAAGGTGGCTTCTCTTGAGAGAATATGGCCACTGCATTTGGTACAATGATGATGTGGTATGGTAGCAAGAGGCATTGTTGCGATGGCTTCCATTGAGAGAGTATGTCTCTCACATTTATATTGATGGAGATTTAGCATGAAAACAAGAAGAATTGTTGCAGTGGCTTCTTTTGAGAGAGTATGGCTCTCTTGTTTTTTTTCATGATGATCTAGCATGGCAGGAGAAGGCTTTGCTACGTTGGTTGTTATTAGGAGAATATGGTTTGACATTTTTTATGTTTTCCCATATGTCTCTACTTCTTGTTTTTCACTATGATGATGTGATGTTTGATTCCTACATGGCCAACATGGCTAATGATGAGGGCATTGATAGATGTAATCTACTCTATGTATCATGGGTTGGAGAGATAATTCATAAGTTGGGACTCCCCACTTTGGGAATGAACCACTTCATCTTATGTATCTCATGTATAGAGGAGAACTTTGGTCATCATATGGTTGCCACTTGGAGATTCATTGATGAGGAAGGGTATCTAACTTTTCAGTTGGAGGCCATTCTAGACACTCTAGAGAGGCAACTTTGGAGCTGGACATGCATGACACATTGTGACAGATGGGAAGGCCTTCAACATGAGGATGCCATTTGGAGAGAGGATGTTTGTTGTAGCATCCACTTTTGCAGTTGCTTGAGGACAAGCAACATTTTTCTAGGGAGGACTGTAATATTCCCAATTTTTCACATGATACTTGGAATATTAGAGTTCTTAATAAAATTAATTAATTAAGTAAATAAAAGGGTGGATGGACCCACAAAACCCCAAAGATAAATAAAATCCACTTTTGATGTGTCTATGTGGATATTTCAGATCTAGATCTACATAATGGAGTAGTGGAGCAACTACTTAATGTGAAAGGAGAGGAGATCATGCCTTATTAATGAGAAAGATCATGGAGGTTGAAGCTGTTAGTGTCAGCCTTTGCGGCTTTCCTTCAGTGATCTTCCTCCAGTGATCAAACATGCTCTAACAAGGTGATTTTAAGGTGTCAATGTCAAATTTTGTCATTTCAATGAGTCTTCAAGCAAAATTTGGTCACTAAGTGTTAGGTCTAGGGTTTTCTTTTACTCCTATCAAAGTTGTCCAAATGTTAGTCCATGTCACCATTCAGCTGAGTGTACCATCATTCAGAGGGTTTTCATCATCATGTCAAGTTCCACTGGGTCATTTTACACCTTGTTCATGCTTCAGTTGTGCCTAGGTAAGGTTCATTTCCCTCTCCTAGGGTTTTGGAGGTAATTTCTCTTGGATGGTAAAATCATCCTCAAAAAATTGTATCCTGATGTTCATACACCTTCCCTTATCCTTAATATACCTTATTAAACACTTCCCATCACTGAGATTCCCCAAATTCCTCTTTTTTGCACAAACCCTAGTTTCTTGCCACAACTTGGCAATTTTCTAGGCTAGGCCTGTGTTTTGCCCTTTTGGACCCCTTCCCCTCACTCAATCTATGAAATTCCACTTTCCCCTGTTTCCTAACATCCCTCCCTACTTCCCAAAATTTCCCCAAGAATTTAGAAGCCCCTTATCCCCTTCATTTCGCTTCATTTCGACAAATCCCTTGTTTCACACATCGGGATAGGTTTCACTCAAATGATGTTTCAGAGAAATAAAAGATGAATTTTGGAAACCTGAGAGAGGTTTTTGTACAAAACATGCCAAGGAAGAAAAACCTCCTTCACTTTTTACACAGGTGTAATGGTTTTGGAGAAATGTCAAGAATACCGTTGCCTCAGGAGAATTGATGCACCTGCAGGAAGTAGTGTTAGGCGATTTGATTTTTGATAGTGTAAATGAACTCAAAATTGAAATATTCCAATAAGGGTGGAAAGTAGACTTCATAAGCTTTCCGACAAGCTATCACACGCCCAATTTGGACACCGGGAAGGCCTCCAAAAGCCTCCTGCAAAATGCGCTATTTATGGCGTGGTGCATTGGGTTGGTGCACGACACATTGAGCTGAAACACAAAAAAAATTTCCATTTCTCTCCAACATCAAATTTGTTTGGTTTTTCCATGTTTGAGTAAGTCAAATTCACTCCTCTATTTCTCATAACTCGTGTTTGGTGTTGATTATGAGTTTGATTATGAATATTTGAGTGCAAAACAGAGTTAAATGTGAAAGTGTCAAAGTCTGCAAAGGTAGAAAGAGAGTTTGCCAAATCAAAAATTGAAGTTCATGCCATACAAGATATGTCTGGAGTTCAAAAATTCATTTGCATGCCAAAAAAATCAAGGAGCCAAGAGGAAACATTGAGAAATCAGTTGGAAAGAAAAACAGTGTTTGAAAAGCCAAATTGTGTGTTGGATCAGTGCGTGGCGCGTTGGGTTGGCGTGCG
Source organism: Pinus albicaulis (assembly GCA_034641835.2). Lineage (NCBI taxonomy): Eukaryota > Viridiplantae > Streptophyta > Pinopsida > Pinales > Pinaceae > Pinus > Pinus albicaulis. The sequence continues at coordinate 36,802,381 of CM076578.1, forward strand.
GCGCATTGGAGGACGCGCGGCACGTAGAGCGAAATTTTTCAGTGTAAATTTACACTGGCGCGGCGCATTGGAGGACGCGCAGCGCGTTGAGCTGGCGCGCGGCACGTAGAGCTGAAACTCAAATTTTTTCTATTCCTTCCAGATTTTTGTATTGGTTTCATCAATTTTGCTCCAAGTTTGACTCACCTTGCAATTGCCCATAAACTTGTGAATGGTGTGGGTATATGATGGATTATAAGAGAGTGAATGTCAAAGACTTAGACCCTCTCATTTTGTGAAAATTTCTCCCTTAGGGTTTGAAAGAGGTGGTTAAAACTTGGAACGTTGGTGCTCAAACTCTCATTCTATTGTCATTTGTGTTCTTGTCATTATTATCATTGTTGTCACTGCTGGTACTGTCACATTGTTATACCACCGTCTCTCTTTCCCTTTTGTTTCCATGTGGTAAGCCTCAAACCCTACTGCTCACTATCCATTGACTAAACCAAATCTCCATAACATTCAAAAGATGCCTTGTGTCTTTGATTTCATTTATATATCCCCATTTCATTCACTCATTCCCATCACCTATAAATCCCCAAATCCCTGACTCCCCAAACAGTGACTGTCCTCACCACTAAATTTCACTTGGTAGTCTACTGTATCCCTTGTGATATTTCTCCGCAGCCTCTCATTTCATATGTGGCACACTTGGCATTGAGAAACAAACATATATTTATCATCATAGACTTGTCAAACACCTTGTTTTCTGCACCATGACGGACACATTCATCATACAACCAAGACAGTGATTTTACAATTGAAACTGCATGCACCAGGAGAGCACTGAAACGGCGAAAAAGGCCTGATAGACTCCGTATCTTGGCCGAGGCTTCATTGGCTGAGCATGAGGCATGATGGGGGATCTTCGCTCCGAATTTCAGCAAATTTGGAGAATTTTTTGTCATTTTTGAAAATTTTGGTCTCAAAACAGGTTTTTCCGCCCAACGCGTAGCGCGTCACGACGCGCGCTTATGATTGGGACACTTTCTGGAGGAAAAATTTGTATTTTTGGATTTTTCATGGTAATTTATGCATGCTCAGAAATGGCTGAAGCATTTCATCAAGTTTTGGATGATCAAAAGGGCCAAAAACACCATGAAAATCACCTTTCTGCCACCTTTTGCACCAGCAGGAAGTACTTTTGGGAGAATGAAGTTTTGGAGGGGCAAATGAGCTCCAAATTGAAATATTCCACTTGGGTTGGATAGAAGACATCCAGGGCTTTCCAACAAGCTATCATGAGCGTGATTTTGACTTTGGGAAGTGCTCCAAAATCAGGTCCAAAGTCGCACGGCGCATAGAGATTTGGAGCGCGGCGCATAGAGGAAATTAGCCTATTTTTCACCTTCCAGCTCAGAAATTCGGCCAGTTTGGACTAGTTTCACCTCTTGATGTAATTTTTGACCCAGATTGATGTAATTTGATAAACATGATGTAATTTTGGCATGTATTTACTTGTTCTAGATGATTCATTCACAAAAAAGTGAAAATCAAGTGAATGAATCAGTTTCCTTCCTTTTAGAGGCAAGTTGTTTGGTTGCCTAGATTTTAGCTCCTTGTTTAGAATTGGTTCAAACTGCTCCTAGAAGCATGAGCTCGACCCCTAGAGGCATGGGAAGGGGTTAGACTTGTCTATTTATTGTATTTTCTGAGACACTTTCAGGGTTGGACTGGTTGGACTCTTGGGAAAAGTTTGGCACACTATTGTACATATTTTCTGCATTTTGGCTAAGGAAAGATCAGAGGTTTTGCAGCACCTGTTGGGATTCTTGTGGCTTTCAGTTTTGATGGTGTGTTCTCTCAGTTATTTTTAAGTTCTTTAATGTTTAATGTATGCCATTCCCTTCTTTTGCTTCTGAAACTAAATGAATGAGTAAATGAGGTAGAATCCATTGATTCCAGTGCTTTGCCTTTAAATTTGTTTAGTTTTATATGTTTTCGCCAGTTTGGAGAGGATCCTTGTTCTCCCTTGCCCTCTTCAGCTCCTTGTCATTCTAATCCATCCATACACATAATCAAAAGCATCAAGACTACTGCCTACCTTGCCCCAACTCGAATTCTGCAAAGATCTGGCCTCATCCCCGAGCCCAAAATTGTTTTTCCCATTTTTCCAACGAAAACCCAAAAAATTTAAAACAAACTTTCCTATCTATTTACTAGCCTAAAATCATTATCAGTTTTTCATTTAGGTCATCTCAGCCCCTTTGAAGACTTTTTGCCGAGATAGACCCGGAGAGAGCCCTCTCTTGTCCTCGTAGGGCTAGCTACGAGGCTGAGCGTGGTTTGATGTTGCCTTGAGTTTTACCTTATTTCAGCCTAAGGTAGATTCGAGCGCTAACGAGCAGTCAACTAAGATCTTCGAAGGAATCAATGTAATATCATAGAGAATTTATGATGAGATGATGGAGGAAGTGGTGCCTTAATGCACACATGATGGAGAGGATGATCATTACATTCAAACATGATGGATATCATGGAGAGACATCACAGTCAACATGGAGACCTATGTCCACATGTACAACGCAGTTATGAGGTGGGCCAAGGCATGAGAAGGTTCAAAAAATATATAATGAAGATGAAGGAAAAATAGAGGGATGTTTTGAGATTATTATTGATGTATGATCTGTTTAGATCTAGAATTTTCATTTGACATTCCATGCTTTCTTTGGTTGTTTAGCTAAGATTGCAAGTGTTGTTCAGCACTGGGTGTTCCTGGTCGGGAATCCCACCTCTTTCATTGAGTAGCTCTTGAAAGAGTATTGTAATTGATTCATCATCAGACATTGGTGCCATATTATCCCTACTTTCTATAGAACATCCATATTCAGAAATTGCACATTTCTGAAGATCAGCTTGAGAGGAGGAGGTTGTCCTTCAATATTTCAGTTGAGGAACCAGTGAAGCATTCATCTTATCACCTTGAGCTTCAAGGTTAGAATTCCAATGCTTCAGATCTATATCATGCATCAGACCATCTATTATTCATCTCCCAGCAGCAGCATTTCCCTCAGGAATTGCACAATCCATTCTTGTAGATCCAAGGGAGAAGGGAAGTTACTAGCATTTCAGCTTTAATCCAGTGGAGGACCATTCCTCCACATTGTATGCATCATTTCCAGCAGTCCTGAGATTCATAGCCATATTTTTTAGCATGCCAGAGAGCCTCCTTCCTTTACAACACAGTTTTCATGAGCAATTGTGTAGTAGCAGCTGCAACCTTCTTTGGAGGATTGAGGAGCTAGATCTTGAGCTTCTAGCTTGAGGATCTAGTGAAGGGATCATCCCTTCTATTAGGTTCCCGTGATTTGATAGATTGGTAAGAACAAATGCACAAAGTAACATCAGGCCAATCTTTGGAGTCCTAGGACATAGCCTTCCTGGACTCAGAGAGGGCTCTCTCTATTGTATGCAAAGGATGTGAACTTGTTTTCTTTTTAGGGTCTGATTTTAGGCTAGTTTTTAAGTGTAGGGTTTGTTTGTTTGTTTTGGTTGGGTAAGATGGTCAAGTAGAATAGATAGAGTGAGGAAAAATTCAAGTCATTGGGCTATGGAGTCTATAAAAAGTCATGGAAATTTCAACAATGGATCAGGGAGTATCACAAGGAAAATCTAGCATGGTCAGTGCATTTTCAAGGTTTGTGTGAAATGTAATGAACATCAAGTTTGTGAACAAAGTAGGGCAAAGGGAAATCAAGAATCCTTTGTAAAATACTTAAAACAAGAAGGGAATTCAACACTATCTAGCATAAAGAAGTAATCAATAGACAGGGCACACCAAAAACTCTTTGATTCAACTCAAGGAAATAAGCATTTCAGACAAACAATCTAATGAAATATAGAAGGTGAGAAACTCATTTAACTTCTCGTGATTTCACCTTAAAGGTTAGAAAACATTTAAGATAAACATATAACTTTAATCAAAGAAGAGGTAACTCCTAGACATCATTGATCATAGTGTAGAAATTAGCTGAATAAATAACTTATTCAATGGGGATTAACCTGATCACACATCAATTTTGAATTTCATGCATAACACATAATCTCTTCTACAATTAATTATCACATGTGGAAAGAATAGAAGCGATAGCACATCAAATCATCACACACATTAACACAGTATGTATGGGGAAAGCTTATAGCTGAAAAACCCCAGCTATAGTATATTATAAATGGAGAGAACATGCAACAAATACATAGTACAAACTCCTCACAAGTACTCAGTACTATCTCCCAAAGCTACACAAAAACTAGCTTGGTTTTGAACAAGTCACAGGTTCAAAACACACCCACTACTTCTCTTCCTCTAGTGCGCAATCAAGGCTGGTCTAAATAGAGATCCAAGGTTCGAATCTCCTTGGCTTCACTGCGCAATTTTCATTGGTAATTTCCTCCAAGTGTAATGCAAATCCCATGCAAAACTGATCCTCCAACTGATAGCTATACTCACCCTTTCATCTACCTCTTTCACTGGTCTCCACTGAACTGTCCATGCACTGAGTTAAACTGGTGTGTTCTTTAGTTGAATAATGAGTTAATAATTAGTGAATTAAATAATATTTAATTCACACAACTCATCTCTAGTGTATTAGCCAGTTAAACTAAATACAACTAGTTCAACTAGTTAACCAGAACACCACCTCCATTAACTGTTGCATCAACTCCACCGAACTCCGCCACTTGAGCTCTAACTGAAGTCAACCATGCATTAGCTCACCTAACTCATAGGAAAAGCGTAATTCCTTCTGGCAGCTGCATGCCCCACCTCTGAGGGTCAAACTGAAGTGCTCCAAGAGAGTAAACTGAAGTTTAGAGTCCAAATATTATTAAGGGTAAATAATATTTGACTTCCCTATTTTTAGGATAGGCAGTCTAAAAATAGACTTCGACCTATAGGTCCAAAAAATAGAGTCCCATCTATTTTTACAAACATGACCAATACTCCAAGAATAACATACTGCAACCCCTGGACCATGCTCCATATGTCTAAAAATGATTTTGCCGACAAAATCTCATGTCCCCACCTAGTTTAGGTGATCACTTTCCAACTAGACTAAGAAAGATGTTTCGTGAGGCCTCTTCACTCAAGCTTGTTGCCATTTTCAACACATAGCTATAAATTTCTTCAAAACAACATTTCAAGCATGGACAAAGGGTATGATCGAAACATAGCCTCTTTGGTAGACCTGACCAGTGGTACTTTGAAGAATGACCTCAAGAACAATGTTTTAGTGACATCAAACAAGCAGGGCTAACCATAAAAAATCTATGATATCTATTATATTAACCCATTCATGAGATAAACAAGCTTGGGTGGGCCTATAGAGCAATTAAGGGTTCTCTAAACTAACCTAGCAGAGGAAAACATAAAGACAGTGAAGAACAAATATAACTAAGTTTCCTTTGAAAAACATTTCTTAGTCTAAATCCTTTGTCCTACTGCAACATAGAAGGATGAAACAACATGTTACATAAGAAAACATGAACTGAATAGAAGCACATCACCATTAACCAAGCTTAGGGATCTTGCAAGAAAGCCTTCTCCGTCAACAAGCAAAACAAGCCATTCACAAGCTCCACACCACCAATTTCCTCTTCAAGCTCCAAAACACCATATATTTCTCTCAAGAGTCATCAAATACCAACCTTTTACAATGAAGCCGTCATGCTCTATTTAGCTAGAAAAGGAGGGAAAAAACCCTAGATAGGGTTGGAAAATGTGAAAATCATCCATAAATGTCATAAATGCCCAAGAGACCATGCAAGGCCCAAGGCACAAAATATCTCATGAAATAAATGCCAAAATAACTCCTAGCACCTAATTTTGGATTTATTTGCCTCAAAAAACATTAAAATATAATTTTGTAATTAATTAGTGTTTTTTGTTGACTTTTGGCCAAAAACACACTGAGGTCTAAAAGCGCAGTGCCTTCACAGACAGAAAATGGGTCCACTTGTAGCCAAGTTTTGGTGACCTTCCCGATGTCGGATGTTGCTCTGTGATGGCCCGTTGGAAATCCTGCGAAGTCTACTTTCCAAATATACCTTTATTTTATTGATTGAGCTTCATTTACCTGCTCAAAAGGAAAAATTCCCAACACTGCTCTAGGCGCAGCGCCAAGCCTGAAAATGAGGCAAAAAGGTGAAAAATGAGGTATTTTTTGACCTTTTGAGGGGTAAAAAAAGCTTCAAATAACCTGAAATTTGGTGAGAAGAATGCACTAGGAATGAGGATTCCAAAAATGAAAATTTCTCCCTCTGAATATGTCTGAGATGAAAGCACAGCGCCAGGGGTGTTGCGCTTAGAGGCCTCCAAATTCACAAAAAGACCAAAATTTGTCAACATTTTCTCAAATTTGGTGAATGTCTCCCTTATGGGGTTTGAGAGACCTGTAGAGAAGCTTTTGCCAAGATTACAAGGTTAGCTTGGCCTTTTTCCTCTTTTAATTCTTGTAGCTTAGCATGGGCTTTCTTGAGTTTAGCCCTTGCAACTTGATTCCTCTGGGCATAATGTTTGGTCATCTTTCTTTGTAAATCAAGGTCCTTATTTTCCCTCTCCAACTTGGCCTCCAAGTGTATGTTAGCTCTTTCAAGCCATGGCTCTCGATCATGCTCTATCTCCATAGTAAGAAGCTCATCTAGAGGAAGTTGCTCTGCCAAGGCTGATTCTTGTTCTCTCTGTTTTGCCAAAGCCTTCTTCAATCCCATGGCTCTTGGTATTCTCATAGTCTACCCTTCTTCACCTTCACTTTCCTCAATGTCTTCATGAATGTCATGACAGTTGTCAAGACAGTCATGAGTATCTTCAACCTCTTCTTCATTTTCTACACTGCCAACATCCTCATTTGGGTTTTCCTCTTTATCTTTTCCTTCATCCTTGTCATGACTAAGAGCCTCACTATTTTGATTGTCTCTAGGGCTCTTAGTTCCATTTCTTTCTTCAAGATCATCATCTTCTTCTTGGTTACCTGCCTCATTTGTGTCCATGCTGTCCTTTTCATCTGATAACCCCTATGAGAAATTTTTGACAAAATAGGGGCTAAATCGATGATCTTCAAGGGGCCATTTCCCTCTTTAAGCTCTGATCTCCTTGAAGCCTCCATGTGTCTTTTATCCTTTGATAGTATCCCCTCTGCTGATTTCCCTTTTAAAGCCTCTCTGTTATGTGAAGAAATTCCCAAAGGCCCCCTTTTCCCTCTTATTTCATTCCCCAAAGCCTTTGTTTTCTATCCCCCTTGTCTTCCGCTTCTATTCCCCTTTTACCCTTTAAATCCCCTTTATTCTCCCCCTTAACCCTGGTTGGCCTTCTTCCCCCTTTATTCCTCTATCGTTCCCCTCCTTCACCCTCCAAAACCCATCAATATGGGAAAAAAACCCACTTTCCGACCTTTATTCTAGGGCTTAGCCCCTTTCCGCCAGTCCCAACCACTTCCCCACATATTCCCTTCCCCAAGACCAAGCGCTTAAGCCTTGGGGGCCAATCGCAATCGAAACAACCGGCGGGTGCGTTTCCTTTGTAATACTCAAAAAACCCGATGCGATTGCTTTATTTCGATAGGTCCCGCGGTGCGTTCCGCGCCGTTGATCTACCTTGATGATCCAACGGCTATCGCTCTCCCCTGCCAATCGCAATCAAAGGTTTGTGTGTGTCTCATTTTTGTGCCCTTCGATCAATTGTAACCTTGATAGCCAGGATTCCCCAATTGAAACCCTCCAGGTGCACATCGCCGTTCATTTGTTTCGCGATCGACGGCTATCGGCTCTCCCCTGTCGTCATAATCGAAAGTTTGTGTGTATCTCATGTTTGTGCCCTTTCGTTCTCGTATCTTCAGATTGCCTCTCCTCCGAATTGCATCTCAAGTCGTCAGTCTCCTCTTGGATCGGCCGACTGGATTAATAGTCCTGCCTTCCTTATTTATACCATTCAACGCCTCATTGTTTCCTCATCACGTGTAATTCGCCCAAACAACAATATTTGGGTTTTCACCATGTTAACCATTCCTCCGCCTCCATAGCATTTCGCCACCACCGCCCGGGTCCTAAGCAGGTCTATTTCAAAGTGCGCAAACATCACAGAGAGGCCATTTCAGCGGCCAGCGAAGCAACAGAAACAGGATTTGAGGAGGATTCAAGCACAGTCCAAAGACTAAGAGCGCACCAGCAAGTCATAATTGCGCCACCTAACAACAGAGTACTCTTTCTCTAGGCGTACACCTTTCCTACAGCGTTCTCCATATCTCCTCGAGCCCATAAGCAATTAAATACATAGACAGGAGCTTCATTTAAGACTGTCTGAGTAGCAGTAATGGAGGTATGGAGAAAACGCGGACTTCCACCCAGTTCATTTATTCCAGAGGGCCATCGCAAAGCTCCAGACACCGTAAGGATTTGAAAGATGTATCAGAGGTCAAAATCGACCTGACAGAGATCTCCGAACCAGATTACAGAAGTACCGCAGCGATGCAGGAAGCCATTGAGTGGTATGGGCGTGAACACTTCCGCCTTACTCTCTTAATGAGTCTCATTCAATTGTTCAGCTACCTCTATTTCCTCTCTTCTCCTATAAAGATCCCTGTGAACGTATTGTAAAGGTTGTTGTTGCCTTGCTGGGCATCGGCTGTTAGAGGGATTCGTTTGACTGTTAGAACAGTCTTGGGAGGAAGTTGCGGAGTAGTTTGTATGTAATAGGCTGGGAGGAGAAAGTCTGGACTGTATTAGCCATTGAGCCATATTGTACATGACTAGTTTTGCATCAGTTAATCAAAGCACATTTCACAGGATCCTGGTCTATTACTATTGGTGATGTGTTTCTTGACTCTGTTATTTACATTTTCATACTGTTTCATGTTCTGCTGGTAGGCATCAGAATAATGGTATAGGATTCACCCTTGTTAGGTGCCCTATGCTGTCTGATCTCCCTACCTTTATGTTTTCTGCTCCATGTGCTATCTAAGAGTTAATTCATAGGTTTAACCAGCGCAGCGGATGTTATTGCCTGCTGGCTGATGTATGAACTTGGGGGTTTTCCCCTTAGATATTTCTCCGTAATCTTATCTCCGTTTTTCCCTTGGAGTTTCTAAAGCAGACCTGGAGTTAAATGACCTCTGGTCTGATCTATAAGCTGCCCCTTTGTCTCTTTGAGAGCTGCCTTTGAGTATGTCCAAGCAGGTCTGGAGTTAAATGACCTCTGACCTGATCTATAGACAGAAATCTGGTTGTTCTCCTTCTTTCACTTTCCTCCTTAATGTTCCACCCCATCATCTATCTAAAATATCCTTTAGTGTAGATGAATTGCCCTCTGAAAGCCTTGGCTAGTTGTTGCATGTAATTTTCCTTTCATGACTCCATAGCCCAATGGAAGGCACTGTCTAGGCCTATACACTTTGCTGAAGCATCCTGCTGCCATGTTCCTTTCCCCCCATTGCTTTCTCGACCTATGATCTCCTAACCAACCCAACAACCCTTCAACCAAATCACTTTAAACCCCCCTTCGTGCTTCATAACTAGCCTAACATCTCATTTTGAGCTTCAAAGATAAATCATTCTTTGTTTATTGGAGAGATCCCTCTCCGGGTCCAGGAGGGCTAGATCCTAGGGCCCCAAAGTGGTTCTGATGTTGTCTCATCTTTTGTTCTTGCCAATCTGGCCAAAACATGGGAACCCCAACATAATGGCGACTCCACTGGGGAGAATCTGAGAGTCAAGAACCGCTGATAGTTGGTCTATTTCCCAGTCTCGTCACCAACATAATGGCGACTCCACTGGGGAACGGACCACTTTTCCTTTAGATTGGCTTCTCATTGTTGATGGTGGACAGCAGCCTGCCCCAAACAGTCAAATTCATCCACATGGAGACTCCACACTCCAGAATCCTAGAAGACTCCACTGGAGGAAGAACTTGAAAGATGGCCAGACCTCATAGAAGGGTAGAACATACGGGTTGGATTTGGTTTAAAGAATTCATTGTTTTTGTCTACCACTATGTTCTGTCCTACTTTAAGCCTAATCAAGTGTACAAAGATGAAACCCATGATGAGTATGGGAAAGATCTCAAGCCTCAGTCTTCAGACCGTGAGCAGACCTATACTCCTGTGGAAAACCTGGTGGAACAAGAAGCTCATGTTGTATCTCCCACTCTTCAAGAAGCTTCAAGTAGCCATGAGCCTATTGTTACATCACCCACACCTACAAAGGTCATAGAAAGATATAAGCCTCTGGTTTTACCTCTCTTCTTCCAACCCCTGCTTACAGAATTAATAAACCAACTGCCTCATTTTGATGGGGAAAATAAAGGGTCCTCTGCTGAAGAACATGTTCAAAATCTGGAGGATTTACTTGAGCTGTATGAAATAGAAGAAGATGATGTGTGCATTAGGATGTTTGCTTTGTCGTTACAAGGAAATGTTAAGAGTTGGCTCAAAGGCCTTCCAGAAGCAAGCATTTTCTGCTTCCATCAGTTTTCTCAAGTTTTCCTTGATAGATGGGCGGCCCCAAAGAATGCTCTCCTCATCCTAAAAGAATATCAAAATTTGAGAAGGCAGCCAAGGGAGACAGTGCAAGAGTTTTCAGCCAGGTTCAATAAGGTATATGATGCAATTCCTTCTGATATAAAACCACCTTTGGGATGGGCTTTACTGCATTATCCAAGTTCTTTTGACCCCGAGGTGGAATTCCATATAAGGCAAAAGGAGCCTTCGAGCCTGGAGGAAATGCAGAATATAGCAATCGCTGTCGAGTACAACATACAGTGTAGGGAGGAAAGATTAAGAGCAGCAAGGAAGGACCGAACAGAGCAAACGACGCAGATCTCTTTAGAGGACAAGATGGAAAGACTCATAGAGACTGCCAGTTCCTTGCTGAAAGTGAAAGAGCAAGAATATGAGGTTGGAACTAGAGAGGGTGATTGGGATAGACCCGCCCCTCGTCCTCAAAAGAGACAAATCAGATCACTGCAAGACAGAAGTTACATGCAAAGCATGTATGAGGAAACAGAGCGTGAAACAGAAAATAAAATTGCAGATTATGTTGAAGAAAGACTCGCTGAGAGTCCTGAAGACTGGGTGGGCGACGATGCTTGTAATTATGATTTCTCCGATGATGATCTGACTGATGATAATTTTTTCCAGAGGGAAACTGAGCTTGCAGGGACATCTTTAGAAGATTCATGGGAGGAAGATCACGACCATCAAATTCAGGAAAATAATGAGCTAATGCTGGCCATCTATGATATTGATGGAGAAAGTGTTGAAAGCATGATAGCAGACGAAGATTCATTGAATCTTCTATCTGCTTTATATCCGAACATCAGTTATACTTGCCAAGCGGACAGAGGCCAGCAGCTCTTCAGCGCAGAGGACGAGGAAGAAAGAGATGAAGAAAATCTTGAGCAGAATGAATGCCCAGAGCCTTCTCCCGAAGGGATTAAGGTAATCAAAGAAGCCCCCGCTCAAGAATATGTTGATTTTTTCACAGAGTTTAGCCCGTTGCAGCAGAACCGACATGTGGTACTAGAGGACAACACTGTTGAGTATAATGAGCCCTCTAGCTCAGGTTGCATTGAAGACGGGCGAGATCTCCTTCCCTGCAGGCGTCTCAGCCTTGATCCAGAGGAAGAGCAGGAGTGTGATTACAAAGGCCTCACTACAGATGCAGTGATTGAAGCTGCCCAGGATGCAGACAGCCTACCAGTCATGGCAGGTTTTGAAGGAAAGAGTTTACATCATGAGTTTGTTGATCCTGTGGCAAAATACATGGAGGCCCTGATTGGCTCAGCTCCTCAAGCATCAATCCTTTGCAAGAGCCAAATACATCAGAATTGGTCACCGCCACTGGTGGCCTCAGCTTTGAAGAACCACATGCAGAGCACCCTGTGGTTATCTCTGACAGGCAGTCAGTGCTCATATCCTTTTTTGGTATTACTTGACTGGCTGCATTGGCATTATTGTATCACTTAAAGCATCAGAGATTTCGAGTAAGGGTAGGGTAGGTAGGAAAAGCTCAATAAAGCTCAACCTATGAGCAAGTAGATTAGTTGTTTAAATTTCTGTCTTAGAATGTAGGTGAAGAAACCTGCTAGACAATCTAATCCTAGCAGGTAGTAGTGTAGGTAGAGAAACTATGAGACCAACAGTCTAATCTGGTCTCATGGAGTAATAAGGGTAGAAGTAGATTAGGTTTATTTTTCCTGTTTGTAAAAATTAATTATGTAAAAGGGTCTACAAGTCCAAATGCACCCAAGAAGAAAAAATGTTAGGACTATAGTGTGGGTAGGTAGTTGTTTGGAGGAATTGTTTCTGCTGATATGTTGTCTTCACAGTATGTGGCAGTTGATCAAAGAAAGAAAGGATGGTTCAAGCAGCAGGCACCTGGCCTACACCAAGAGATCATCTTCTGGTTTCTTGGCTCCTTCAAGAAGAAGCCATCCCCATGTGGAGCCACTATTAGCCCCCCTATAAATTTTTGACAAGCAAATAGGGGGCTAAATCTTTGTTGAGTCTTCAAGGAATGCATTTCCTCTGAAAACACAGTCTCCTTGAAGCCTCCATGTGTCTTTTATCCTTTGATAGTATCCCCTCTGCTGATTTCCCTTTTAAAGCCTCTTTGTTATGTGAAGAAATGCCCAAAGGCCCCCTTTTCCCTCTTATTTAATTCCCCAAAGCCTTTGTTTTCTATCCCCCCTTGTCTTCCCCTTCTATTCCCCTTTTACCCTTTAAATTCCCTCAAAATCCCCTATATTCTCCCCCTTAACCCTCGTTGTCCTTCTTCCCCCTTTATTCCTCTATCGTTTCCCTCCTTCACCCTCCAAAACCCATCAATATGGGCAAAAAACCCACTTTCCGACCTTTATTCTAGGGCTTAGCCCCTTTCCGCCAGTCCCAACCACTTCCCCACATATGCCCGTCACCCAAGACCAAGCGCTTAAGCCTTGGGGGCCAATCGCAATCGAAACAACTGGCGGGTGCGTTTCCTTTGTAATACTCAAAAAACCCGATGCGATTGTTTTATTTCGATAGGTCCCGCGGCGCGTTCCGCACCGCGCATTTCCCCCGCCGCATCGACGGCCAGCGCTAATCGTAGCCCCCCGCCCGATCGTAATCGCAACATTCACATTGTGCCCTCCGATCAATCGCAACCTTGTCTTCCGATTCCCCCAATTGAAACCCTCCCGATTGCATCCCCGCCGTTCATTTTTTTCGCGATCCAACAACTATCGCTCTCCCCTGTCAATCGCAATCGAAATTTTGTGTGTGTCTCATGTTTGTGCCCTTTCGATTGCAATCTCTTCTGATTGCCTCTCCTCTGATTGCATCTCCGCCATCCGTCTCCTCCCGGATCTGACGACTCAGGTTTAATCGTCCTCCGCCTCTGCTGGGTCCCGCATTCACGCCTCCGTCTATTATTTTTTCGCGTCTCCTTGTGTAATTCGCCCAAACAACAATATTTGGGTTTTCACCGTGTTAACCATTCCTCCGCCTCCATAGCATTTCGTCACCACTGTCTGGGTCCTAAGCAGGTCTATTTCAAAGTGTGAAAACATCACAGAGAGGCCATTTCAACGGCCAACGAAGTAGCAGAACAGGATTTGAGGAGGATTCAAGCACAGTCCGAAGACTAAGAGTGCACTAGCAAGTCATAATTGCGCCACCTAACAACAGAGTACTCTTTCTCCAGGCGTACACCTTTCCTACAGCGTTCTCCATATCTCCTCGAGCCCATAAGTAATTAAAACATACGTATGCAGCTTCATTTAAGACTCGTCCGAGCAGCAGCAATGGAGGTATGGAGAAAACGTTGCATCTCCACCCAGCTCATTCATTCCGTGAGGGCCATTAAAGCTCCGTACACCGTAAGGATTTGAAAGATGTATCGGAGGTCAAAATCTGACCTGACAGAGATCTCCGAACCAGATTACAGAGTACCTACAGCACTGCAGAGAGCCATTAAGCAGTATGGGCGTGAACACTTCCGCCTTACTGTCTTAATGAGTCTCATTTATTTGTTTATCTACCTCTATCTCTTCCTCTTCTCCTATAAAGATCCCCGAGAACATAATGTAAAGGTTGTTGTTGCCTTGCTGGGCATCTGCTGTTAGAGGGATTCAGTTTGACTGTTAGAACAGCCTTGGGAGGAAGTTGCAGAGTAGTTTGTATGTAATAGGTTGGGAGGAGAAGTTGGGACTGTATTAGCCATTGAGCCATATTGTACATGACTGGTTTTGCATCAATTAATCAAAGCACATTTCACAGGATCCTGGTCTATTACTATTGGTGATGTGTTTCTTTACTCTGTTCATTACATTTTCATATTGTTTCATGTTCTTCTGGTAGGCATCAGAATAATGGTATAGGATTCACCCTTGTTAGGTGCCCTATGCTGTCTGCTCTCCCTACCTTTATGTTTTCTGCTCTATGTGCTATCTAAGAGTTAATTCATGGGTTTAACCAGCGCAGCGGATGTTATTGCCTGCTGGCTGATGTATGAACTTGGGGGTTTGCTTCTTAGATGTTTCTTTGTAATCTTATCTCTGTTTTTCCCTTGGAGTTGCTAAAGCAGACCTGGAGTTAAATGACCTCTGGTCTGATCTATAAGTAGCCCCTTTGTCTCTTTGAGAGCTGCCTTTGAGTATGTCCAAGCAGGTCTGGAGTTAAATGACCTCTGACCTGATCTATAGACAGAAATTCGGTTGCTTTCCTTCTTTCACTTTCCTCCTTAATGTTCCACCCCATCATCTATCTAAAAGATCATTTAGTGTAGATGACTTGCCCTTTGGAAGCCTTGGCTAGTGGATGCAAGTAATTTCCCTCTCATGACTCCATAGCCCAATGGATGGCACGGTCTTGGCCCATTCTCCTTGCTGAAACATCCTGCTGCTTTGTTCCTTTTCTCCCATTGCTTTCCCAGTCCATGATCTCCTAACCAACCCAGCAACCCTTCAACCAACTCACTTTAAACCCCCCTCCGTGCTTCATAACTAGCCTAACATCTTATTTTCGAGCTTCAAAGATAAATCATTCTTTGTTTATTGGAGAGATCCCTCTCCGGGTCGAGGAGGGCGAGATCCTAAGGCCCCAAAGTGGTTCTGATGTTGTCTCATCTTTCGGTCTTGCCAATCTGGCCAAAACATGGGAACCTCAATGTCCTTATCCTCATCATTCTCAGTGTGACTGCTGCTTTCTTCATCACATACCTCTTTTTCATCATCATCTACCTCCATGTCCTATGTTTTATTGCTGACCTCATCTTCATCAATGCTCAATTCATTCTCACTGTCAACTTCCTCATTTTCTGCACTGTCATCATCCCCTTCTATTTCCATGTCCCCTGCCTCTTGTTGGCTCAGCTCATCATCTCCTTCATCTTAATTTTGGTTTGACTCACTGTCTTCCTCACCATCATTTTGGCTTGACTGATTGTCTTCCTCATTCTCATTTTGGCTTGACTGTTCACTGCCACTTCCTTCTTGATTTGATGCATCAGGAGAAGATGGGGAAGGGAGGTTTTCTTGAGGTAAGGATACTTGTGTAGATGATGAAGCATGGTCAATAGGAGGTGAGGGAGGAGGATGAGATGATGAGGGTAAATTTGGCTGATGATGGGGCTGAAGGCTTGTGAATAATTCATGAGCTATGAACACCTCCCAAGGTATGCCTTTTTGCTCCAGCTGATGTAGCACCACCATCTTGATCAAGGAGTGGTGGAACAAACTATGCATTTGCTGGGAATAACTCCTCCTTCGGACAACATAAGACATCTCGTTGATACTCCTATAGACGTAGTAGGGAAAATGAAGCATCTTGACTCTGGTAAAATGCATGAATAATATGATATGGTAGGAGTAGAGCCTAGAGTACCTACCCTCACAGGTGAAGTACTTCATGATAACCCTCATCAAGGGTGCATACCTGTCCAACAAGTGTGAGAAAGGGAAAATGGTTTTGCAGCCCTCTTTATACCTAGGTTTTATATATGGCTCAAAATAGCTCATGTCCAACTTTTCCCTTTTGAACCATTTCTCACCAACATTAGGAAGTCCAGTAGCACTAGAGATGGAATCTGCTGATAATTCAAAATCTAACCTTGTAAGGCTTACCTGTTTATTGTGTAGGTTGAGGAAAAACCACCTAGTGAGCTCAGGGTGACTGTGCACTTGTCTGACTTTCTAACAAAACTGAAAACACCCCACGTTTTGAAAGCATGTGAGAATCATGGGGGAGGAAGTAATATCCACTATGTCTTAGGGTCGAAATCTATTAACCTTCCCACCCTTGTGCTTTGGCCACATAGGTACTTGACCTCCTTCACTGCTCATACTTACTTCTTCTCCTAACATGGTGATTGGTGTGGCATTTAGACAAACTTAGGCCTACTTTGTGAAACTTAGTTAGGAGGAGTGAAATGAAATGATGGTGAGGACAACTCTTATAAATGAGTGAGATGGAGGAGGGTTTATGAGTGATTTTTTTTGAGCTTGGAGGAGGGCTTAACTTGGCCGGTGTGGCATTAGCCCCCCTATGAAATTCTTGACAAGCAACCTGGGGGCTAGATTGTTCTGGAGCCTCCAAGGAATGCCTTTCCCCTGAAAATTCATCCTCCTTGGAGTCTCTTTGTGTTGTGCCCAATTCTAATCCTTGCTGCTGGCCCATTGCTCGGAGAGGCCTATTATTCCCTCTTTTACCCCCATATCCTTGCAAAATTCCCCATCTCAGCACTTGTGCTCCCCTTGCCAAAAGTTTCCCTTTATTCCCCCCATTATCCCCTTAAATTCCCCCTAAATCCTATCTAAACCCCACCGTCACCATTTATTTCCCCAAATTTCAACTTCACCCACCTATCGTTACCTCCTTCAGGCCTGAAAATGCATTAAAATTGAAACAAAATGATGAAGTTCACTATATCAGGCCTTAGCCCCCTTCTGCTTTAGCCCCGCACCCTTTCTTCCATATGATCCCGTGTCGAAACCGTCCGCGAAGTCCAAAAGGCGTTTACCACAAAGTCTCGTTGGGTGTAGTACTAGCCGTTGATCTCACCAAACGAATGGCGATCGCCACCCCCGCATCAAATACCGTTGAACCCATTCATTACCGGTGATCTCATCTGAACTGTCCATCGCCCGACAGATCAACGACGCAGAGATTTCCTTTCCATGTGGTCCCCGCTAGCGCGTTCGCTCGAAAACCGCCAATATATTCCACACCGCTTATGCGCAGTGGGCGGTATTCGTCCAAAACCCAGCGATTCCATACAACGCGTGCCACCTATCCCTTGTACAATTCTAAGACCACTTTTCTCCAGCGCGTTAACCTTCGGTACAGGGCATCCAGCGGAATCGTTGTCAGCCGTTAGATCTCCGATCGTCCGTCCGACGATCATCATCTGTCAAAGTTGCGCGTTGTTTAACCCCGCTCATCGTACCCGTTGGCCCACCTTCTGTCGCCATCCGTCGTTGATCTCCGCCACGATCGACGGTCCTGATTCATCTGCCCACCGTTGAATATTCCACGGTCTCCCGCCTCGCCACGTCACCTCCACGTGCATGCCCCGTACATTCCCCATGTTCGTCACCATATCATTGGTTTTGTCGTGTTTTTTAAGGTTTCCATTTGTTATTATGTGTTTCTGCTCTGTGTTTCACCATTTCCCAACCAGAGCAATTTTTATCATTTCCACTGCAAATTATTCCCTCCATTTCATTGTCAGCATAACCATGCTCGTCGCCCTCACTGCCTTCATCATCCCTGTCCATGGTTTTTCTCACAAGTTTGTTGATTTGAAGGGTTTCTAAAGGTAAAAGACCGCCATGACTCTACATGGCAGGCTGTGCAGGCAAAATTAAGTCCGAGGGCTGGTACTACCATAAGGCAGTCAAAGAAAGTGGCTGACAGGATTTGCGTTAAGGAAAAGCAGATTTCAAACATTGAAAACCTTTCAGCACCATTAAGAGCCTGAGCTAACCTGTCAGGGAAAAATGAAGCAGCTGTTTGAAGACCCCGAGGATCAATCCAAAGGATCCTGAGCACAGTAGCAGGTACCATCTGGGTTTATTCATCAGCATAATGCTTTTCTCCATCATGTACAGGGTACCCATACAACTCTTATTATGCAGAATGTCCCTGAAGGAATTTCCGCCCTAACTACAGTTCAAAAACAGTTAGACATTTATGAAGCAGACTTCTCAGCAGTTATTCACCATTTGTTTATTCCCCACAAGTACAACAAGGTATGGCCACCAGAACGTAGCGAAGTCATGTCTGGAGTAAAGGAAAATTTGAAGAAGATCATCCCTGCATATAGAGGTGACAGACATTAAATACTCAGTATTCAAATAGAATGGGCCTCGGCCCTATTTCTCTACTCTGTGTTTAATGATACATTTAATTTTCGCCTGCCCCCTCAGTCGATCTCCTGTGTCTCTTCTGCTATAAAGCACAAAAGGAAACTATTGTAATGGTTGCTGATGATATATCAGTGAAATGCAAGCATTTCCCTCTTGAGACAAGTTCTCTCTGTAATATTGTAAGATAGGCTAAGATTAGATGTCTTCAGACTGAATGTTCAAGCTATGGGCTATGATGTACCTGATTGGTGTTGTTTTTAATATGAAAAGCATGTTTCTTTGGATCCTGATCTAAAGCAGCTGGTGATGTTTTCCTTTCTCTATATTTGTGATTGACTTGCTTTCATTTCATTACGTTTCTTCAGGCTCGCATCAGAAGTTTGGCATAAGATTTACCCTTGATAGGTACCTTATGTTGCTGCTCTCCCAACCCTTTATGTTTTCTACTTATATGTGTATCTGAATGTTGATTTCAATTGATTTAACTAGTGTAGTGGATGGTATTTCCTACTCTCTGATGTATGAATTAACGAAGTCCATATTTAGATGTTCTTGTTAAGATTTAGTTGGAGGTGTTGAGAACACTGTGAGGTCTAGAATCCCATATCTGCCTCACTAGGATCTTTCCACCTTAGTTAGGCCTTTCCAAGATCCCTTGTATTGCCTCTAATTCTGTCCAAACAGGCCTAGAGTTAAATGACCTCTGGCCTGATCTATAGACAGAGCTGAATGGTTCTTCCCCTTTCATTTTCCGTCCTTAATGTCCCATTCCAAATATCATCTTTAAGATCCAAATGCTCTAGATGACTAGCCCAACTGAAAGCTTTCACATTGAACACAAATAAATCCTTTCTTGACTCCATAGCCCAATGGCTTTGATGTTCTCTAGGTTATCTACCTTTGCCTAATTTTCCTCTCTTCCCTCCCTTGTCTTATATTGGACCTTATTTTCCTGATTCCCAACAACCAAGCATAAACAACCAAACAAACAACCCTGAGCCTACAACTAGCCTAAAATCATAAATTGGAGCTTCAAAGACATATCCTTTGACTTATATAGAGAGATCCCTCTCCGGACCTAGGAGGGCTAGATCCTAAGGTCTGAAAGTGGTTCTATGTTGTCTCATCTTTTGGTCTTCTCAACTTGGCCAAAACATGAGAACCCCAACATAATGGCGACTCCGCTGGGGACTGAATGATTTCCATCTCACTACATCTAGAACTTCAGAAACTTAGAACTCTGGTTAGGTTCACAGTAAGTCACTCCTTTCTTGAATCAGACTCTATTATTAAATATCCTCCACACTCTTAGACAGAGCCTGGAAAGGGCCAGGTAGCCTCCAGATCTCGTCCTCTTTTCAGAGGGGGCATATCTGGTAAACGCCCTCCCAGTTAATCTCTGGTTGGAGCTTATTGTTTTTGAGGATATTCCTGAAAGGTGATAGTGCCTGAGCACTGTGGTGGATAGTGTACCCCCTAGAAACATCCTAAACTCTCCACCAGGCGACTCCATTGTCCCTAAATGAAAAGACTCCACTGGTGATCAGTAGGCTTGCTGATTATCTTGGTTTCACAATCAGACTCCCCTGGGAGATCGGTCGTTGAGACAACATCAACCACAGTAGAAGGAACAAGTAGTGTTAAGCTGCTTGGCTTTGAAATAGCATTCTGGCTTTCAGAACCATCCATACAAGAGCTTATCCCAACCCTGACCCACCCGAAATAGTTGACAATCCAGAGAGTATCCTCAAAGGAGCTCCTGCACCTAATAGACAAACTATTTCCAGTCACATTCATAGAGCTAATTCTGCGCCAGAAGACCTAGCAGCTCTATCACTTCGTCTCCCTGACCTAGACATACCTAAAATATTACCTAGAACTAGGTCATTCGATCACCTAGACTAGCAAGACCTCGAGCCTCACAGTACACCATCTCATAGTGGTCAAAACACTAGGGATAGTGGAACC
Organism: Pinus albicaulis; assembly: GCA_034641835.2. NCBI lineage: Eukaryota > Viridiplantae > Streptophyta > Pinopsida > Pinales > Pinaceae > Pinus > Pinus albicaulis. The sequence goes on from CM076578.1 coordinate 36,822,722, forward strand.
CCTCCATCTACACCACCCTGTATCCACTTCATTCAAAACTTGGGGCTCTCCCACCCTAGATCTACTCAGCAGACTTCTGCTGGTCCTAACATCCCTGTCATCCAAATACTAGCTGCTCAAGCCAACCCTATACCTAATCAGAACATTATCATGGCAGCTTGGTATGCGCCTTTGCTCTTACCTCAACCCTTGATACCCTTGCCCAATGATTATCAGTCAAAAATCCCACACTTCACTGCTAAAGAATCCATCACGGCTCAGCAGCATGTAGATAAAATGGAGGATTCTTTTGATTATATGGAAATTGATGATGAAACAATCAAAATGAGAATCTTTTCCCAAATCTTAGGGGGTGAGGTGAAGAAATGGTTTAATATTTTACCTCCTGGCCGTATTCAAGATCTCCCTGCATTATACCAGACCTTCGTAAACAAATGGGAGGTTAGGGAAAACCCTCGTCAGCTTCTAGCATAATACATGAGCCTAAAGAGGAACGTAGGAGAGAGCGTTCACGATTACACCACAAGATTCAACAACATTTACAACGCTCTCCCTCCACACATGAAACCTCTTCAAGGCATGGCCTTGGATAAATATCCTGACGGATTTGATGCTGACATGGCCTATGAGCTTAGAGATAAAGAGTACACCACCCTAGAAGACATGCAGAAAGGAGCCATAACCATAGAAGCAAACTTAATGGAAAAAAGAGCAAGATTAAAAGCTGAAAAAAGGGTAACATATAGGGATGACAATGTAGCTTCCACATCGGATCCCAAATATGACAGACTGTCTAAAAACGTGGAAGAACTGCAACAAATGATTAAAAGGATGGTTGTCCAAAATAACAACCAAAATAGAAACCAAAACCAGAATATGAGGAGAAAAAATGCTGCCCCCAACAGACAAAGAGAGTCGGATCAACAAGTAGTTCCCCCTTTTCAAGAAAACTTTTTAGATGAGGATGAGGGAATCATTGAAGATTCTGAAGGGAATGCAATAAACATGTTTGAAGCAGAGGATTCGGTCCTTAACTGCGATTCAGAGGAAGATCAGCCCTCACCCTCATATTGGGATGAGGAATGGTCAGAAACCGAGGATTAAAGATTAGGGCTTGAAAATGCCATGATGCAGGTTAGAGAACAATATGAACTTAGGAGCAAAAGGAACCAAGAAAATCCCAAAACAAAGACTCCTGAGGTAACCATCAAGAAAATACCTGATAAAACTTCCAAGGCAACCTCTGTAAATAGCAAATCAGCAGCTAAAGGTTCTGGTAAACATAAGGAGAAAGACAACCAAGACAATGAAAAACAAAGCCGACCAACCAACAGTACTACCACTTCGGTTAGTACTCCTGATACAATTGTTCCCAACCCTGTACACAGCGAGAAAACACCAACTGATTCAGCCGCTAAGACAGCAGCAAATAAAACAGAGTTAAACACCCCAAAGATATAGTCCACTTTCAATTTAGAGAGTGAGATTGCCAAAATCAAAATATCTGTACCACTATCTGAACTGGCCGCTCAAGTTGTATATAAATGCCAAATTTTGAAAGCATTGAATCTGGGAGAAATGAATGATTCTATAAATCTGAATGATGATCAACCAACCCTACTCTTTGGTCCAAAAATTGAAGGAAAGTTTCAGGAAGGGGTAGTTCCACCTTTCTATGTCAGTCTCAACATTCATGACAAGATCCTTCATAATGCCATGCATGAATCTGGTGCATCACACAACCTAATGCCTAAGGTAGTGATGGAAAGGCTAGGCCTAGAAGTTACCAAACCCTACAAAGAATTATACTCATTTGACTCTAGTAGAGTAAAATGCCTAGGACTGATCAAAGATTTATGTGTGAGTTTGACCCAGATTCCTGCCAAATGTATGGTCATGGATGTGGTGGTGGCAAATGTGCCACCTAAGTATGGCATGTTACTATCCAGATCATGGGGAGCCAAACTGCAAGGAACAATGCAGATGGATGGCTCTTATGCCACTATCCCTATTTTTGGCCAACTTAGAAGACTGTATAGAGAGTCTTAGATGAAATTCCCAGTCAGCAGTCCCGAAAAGCCTAAAAATTCACAATTGTACTCTGTGCACACTGACCTGGATCCTTTCATCCTTTATAATGACCAATCCTTGGGGGAGTCAGAATCTGGAAACGTGGGTACAAACGTAGAGGTTGAAAGCACAGACCTTAACGTAATGGCTACCCTGGAAGAAATTGAAGAAGAAAACAATAGTGAAACCGGTAGAATATGTGGTGGGAGCCTAGCTCAGAATGAGCCAAGAACACAATGCAGCCAGCCCATTAGTCATACCCTTCAAACTGATGTACCACATGAAGGACAAGACAACCCACTACCTGGTACAGACCCTCTAGTGCAACATAATGGTGAACCCCTGTGGGAAATGAATTTTGATGGGTCCTGTACTAGGCAAAATTCTGGAGCAGGAGTGTGGCTACGTAACACAGAAAATGACCACGCATAGAGTCATGCTATGAATCTGCATTTCAAATGCATGAATAATATTACAGAGTATGAGGCCCTCATCCTGGGTCTGAATTTATTGAAGAAATTAGGAGCCCGTAGGATATCTGTGAGAGGAGAATCTGAGTTAGTTATCAAGCAGGTGAATGGTGAGTATTCCGCAAAACACCCCAGGCTTAGGGCATACAGGAATGACACTCTGGATTTGCTGAAAACGTTTGTTGAATATGAATTAGCGTTCATTCCTAGGGGTCAAAGTGCAATTGAAAATGGATTAGCTTGTCTAGCTAGCTCATATCCTAAGACCCCAGTTGACCAACAGATTATCATTCAGACCAAATTCAGGCCTGCAGTGCCAGACAATGAAAAATATTGGTAGGTCTTTGAAGGAGACAAACAGATCGAAGATTTCCTGGTGGGAAGGAATGAGTTTGAATTTTCTAATTTAGACTCGATTTCTGATGACAACTGCCCAAGCGAGGATCCCCCAGATGAACAAGAAACACCCTGTAACATAGAAATAAATTCCTTTTCTGAGCAAACTGGAAATCCAACCGAAAATTGTGAAAACGCAGATACCGAAGAGGTAGAGGTGTTGCAGGCCAAAGATAAGAACATATCCAGAGGCCTGGCACCCTTAGAGGACCTTTTTGACTTTGATGACGTAGAAAAAATGCCCACAATAGAACATGTTGATTCTGATGTGGAAGAATGCAACATAGGCACTGAAGATAAACCCAAAAGGATCAAACTAGCTAAGTCTATAGTTGCTAACATGAGGAAAAAATACATTGACCTGTTCAAGGAATTCATAGACGTGTTTGCATGGAGCTACGAAGACTTAAAAGCCTATGACACCAACATCATACAACACAAGATACCACTAAAGGAAAATCAGAAGCCTTTCAGGCAAAAACTCCGTAGGATTAATCCAAAACAATTTCCTGCAGTAGAAAAGGAAATTAAAAAGATGTATGATGCAGGCATTATAGTCCCTGTAAGGTTTTCTGACTGGGTGTCAAACTTAGGGGCTGTAAGGAAGAAAACAGGGGAGATCAGACTATGCATAGACTTCAGAAACCTCAACAGAGCCTCCTTGAAAGACAACTACCCTTTGCCTAGAATGGAACATATCCTACAAAAGGTAGTAGGCTCTAGAAGAATCTCCCTGCTTGATGGTTTTTCAGGATACAACCAAGTTCTGGTACTCCCATAAGATCAATTCAAAACAGCCTTTACCACTCCATGGGGCACCTTCATGTACTTGAAAATGCCTTTTGGATTGATGAATGCTGGAGCTACCTTCCAGAGAGCGATGGATATTGCTTTCTCAGATGAGATAGGACACTGCATAGTTATGTACTTGGATGACTTGACTGTCTTTTCTAAAACTAAAGAAGAACACTTAAAACATCTAAGGAAAGTTTTCAAAAAATGTAGAAGGTATGGTCTGTCCCTGAACCCTAAGAAAAATATTTTTGGGTTGCAAGAAGGTAAACTTCTTGGTCACATCATATCTGAGAAAGGGATTAGGATAGACCCACAGAGGGTTGAGGGACTACTTCAAATCACACACCCGAGAAACATCAGGGAGTTACAGTACTTCATTGGGAAGATCAACTTCCTTAGGAGGTTCATTCCCAACCTTACTGAGCACCTTAGAAAAATGACTGAAATGCTAAAGAAAGGTGCAGGTATTAAGTGGACTGTTGAAGCCAAGAAATATTTTGAGTCAGTAAAACTTGCACTCACTCAGGCCCCTGTCCTTATCAGCCCTGACTTCTCAAAATATTTTCTGATCTTTTCATTTGCTTCCCAACACACAATAGCTGCAGTTTTGCTGCAGAAAAATTCAGAAGGTAATGAACAGCCTATAGCCTTCTTCAGTAAAGCCTTAAGAGATGCACCCTTAAAGTACAACATCATGGAGAAGCAGGCCAATGCTCTGATTAAGGCCTTAAAATACTTTAGGGTGTACATTCTGCATTCTCACACCATTGCTTTCGTGCCAAATATAGTGGTCAAAGATATCTTGTCCCAGGACCCTGATGGGAAAAGGGGCAAATGGATTGCTACCATCTTGGAGTACGACCTTGAAATAAATCCCAATAAACTGATCAAAGGTCAAGGCCTAGCCCAATTAATGGCTGAATCAAACTTGCAGGCCCTTGACATTAACATGATCAATGCCTTGGATGAGCAGGAAGGATTTCCTCATCCAACTATTGAGGAGCAGTTCCAGAACTCTCCTTGGTATGCCGATATCCTTTATGTGCTCTCCCATCTCAATGCCCCTCCAGAACTTTCCAAAACCAAGGCCAGATTTATAAAAATCAAAGCTAGAAATTACTGCATCATGAATGAGAACCTATATTGGAAAAATACTAATGGCCTATTGCTGAAGTGTTTGTCTGAGACCGAAGCTGAAAGCATCACACAAGAATTCCATGTCAAGGAGTGTGGAGGCCACCTGAGTAGGAAAACCACTGCAAATAAGATACTCAGGGCTGGTTACTATTGGCCTACACTCTTTAGTGATGTCCATAAAATGATTCTTACCTGCCACAAATGCCAAATCTTTGAGGGCAAAAGAAAGCTCCTTCCCCTCCCTCTGCAACCTATCACCATAGAAGGCCCCTTCATACAATGGGGCCTAGACTTTATAGGAGAAATTCATCCTGCTTCCTCTGGACAACATAAATGGATCCTAACTGCTACAGATTACTTCACTAAATGGATAAAAGCTATACCCACTAGGAATGCCACTGATTCTGTCATCATTAGGTTCCTAGAAGACTTCATCTTATCTCGTTTTCGCTGTCCGAGGAAAATAATCACTGACAATGCTGTTGCTTTCGGATCCAAAAGAATGGTTGATTTCTGTCACAGGTACGGAATAGCACTTGGACATTCAACTGCCTATTACCCCCAGGGTAATGGCCTAGCTGAATCATCAAATAAAAGCCTGGTTATAATCATTAAGAAGCTATTGGAAGAGAACAAAAGGTCATGGCATAAAAAGTTGATACATGCATTGTGGGCAGACAGGCTCACTACAAAGAAATCTATTGGCATGTCACCCTTCCAGCTGGTTTATGGGACTGAAGCAGTTTTGCCTACTAGCCTTGGAGTTCCAGTAATCAAGCTTGTTCAGGAAATCCAATCGGAGGAAAAAAATATGGTGAGAAGAATCAATGAAACTATCCATTTGCAGCAAACTAGAGAGCAGGTTTATAGTAGAGCTGTCAGAGTTCAAGAAAGCATAAAGAGACAGTTCGACAAAAGGACCAAAGCTTCAGATTTCAAGGTCGGAGATAAAGTTCTGAAATGGAATTCAAGAAGGGAAGACAAAGGTAAACATGGAAAGTTTGACAGCTTGTGGCAGGGTCCATATATCATTCAAGCCACTGTGGGTCCTAATGCATTTTTCTTACAAGAACTTGATGGTACAGAGTTGTTTGGGGGTCCTGTCAATGGCAGGATGCTCAAACACTACTTCTGCTAATTTTCATTTCCAGTTCCATTTCCATTGTACATACCATTGCAGTGTTACTTTCAAGAAAATAGAGAAAATGTCTCCAAAAAAATAGAAAGAGGAGAGGTTCAGACATGCTCAAAACATGAACTTCCGAAATGAAAAAGAAAAGAAGAATCAACTCTAACATGCTTAAAACCAAAGCTGAAATAAAGAGAGAGAAGAAGTGACTAGGATGTGCTCGAAACCTGGGTATAGAAAAGAAGGATACTTCAAAGCTGAGCTCTCATGCTTTCACGGTTTGTTTTCAGATTTCACTCCGGCGAGGTGGATAGTCCAATCCTGACTTGGCTGTTTCTCAATTTCCTGTTTAGAATATAGGAGAAGAAACCTGTTGGACAGTTTAATCCCGACAGGTAGTAGATTAGGTAGAGAAGCATATGGGGCCAACTGTTTAATCTGGCCTCATGGAGTAATAAGGGTAGATTTAGAATAGGTTTGTTTTTGTTTTGAAAAATAAAATGTAAAGGGTCTGTTAGCTCAAATGCACCAAAAGGGAAATTGTCAGGACTATAGTTTGGGTAGGTAGATTGGTTGGGAAATGTTTCTGCTGATGTTTCTATCATATTGTGGCAGCTAAGATTGAAGAAAAAGGGGATGTGCTAAGCGGTAGGCATCTGGCCTACTCCAAAGATCATCTCTGGTTTCTTGACTCCTTCAAGAAGAAGCCACCCCCATGTGGAGCCACTGTTAGCCCCCCTATGAAATTCTTGATAAGCAAGCTGGGGGCTAGATTTTCCTGGAGCCTCCAAGGAATGCCTTTCCCCTGAAAATTCACCCTCCTTGGAGTCTCTTTATGTCGTGCCCAATTCTAATCCTTGCTGCTGACCCATTGCTCGGAGAGGCCTATTATTCCCTCTTTTACCCCCCATATCCTTGCAAAATTACCCATCTCAGCCCTTGTGCTCCCCTTGCCAAATTTTCCCTTTATTCCCCTCATTATCCCCTTAAATTCCCCCTAAATCCTATCCAAACCCCACCGTCACCTTTTATTTCCCCAAATTTCCACTTCACCCACCTATCGTTACCTCCTTTGAGCCTGAAAATGCATTAAAATTGAAACAAAATGATGAATTCCACTATATCAGGCCTTAGCCCCCTTCTGCGTTAGCCCCACACCCTTTCTTCCATGTGATCCCATGCCGGAACCGTCCGCAAAGCCCAAAAGGCGTTTACCACAAAGTCTCGTTGGGCGCAGTCCTAGCCGTTGATCTCACCAAACGAATGGCGATCACCACCCCCGCAGCAAATACTGTTGAACCCATTCATTACCAGTGATCTCATCTGAATAGTCCATCGCCCGATAGATCAACGGCGCAGAGCTTTCCTTTCCATGTGGTCCCTGCCAGCGCGTTCGCTCGAAAACCGCCAGTATATTCCGCACTGCTTATGCACAGTGGGCGCTATTCATCCAAAACCCAGCGATTCCATACAACACGCGCCACCTGTCCCTTGTACAATTCTAAAACCACTTTTCTCCCACGCGTTAACCTTCGGTACAGGGCATCTAGCGGAATCGTTTTCAGCCGTTAGATCTCTGATCGTCCGTCCGACGGTCATCATCTATCAAAGTTGCACATTGTTTAAACCCCACTCATCGTACCCGTTGGCGCACCTTCTGTCACCACCCGTCGTTGATCTTCGCCACGATCGACGGTCCTGATTCATCTACCCACTGTTGAATATTCCACGGTCTCCCGTCTTTCCACGTCACCTCCACGTGCACGCCCCGTACATTCCCCATTTCCATCACCATATCATTGGTTTTGTCGTGTTTTTTAAGGTTTCCATTCGTTATTACGTGTTTCTGCTCTGTGTTTCACCATTTCCCCACCAGAGCAATTTTTATCATTTCCACTGCAAATTCTTCCCTCCATTTCATCATCACCATAACCATGCTCGTCGCCCTTGCCGCCTTCATCATCCCTGTCCATGGTTTTTCTCACAGGTTTGTTGATTTGCAGGGTTTCTGAAGGTAGAAGACCGCCATGACTCTACATGGCAAGTTGTGCAGGCAAAATTAACTCCGAGGGCTGGTACTACCGTAAGGCAGTCAAAGAAAGTGGCTGACAGGATTTGTGTCAAGGAAAAGTAGATTTCAAACATTGAAAACCTTTCAGCACCATTAAGAGCCTAAGCTAACCTGTCCGAGGAAAAATGAAGCGGCAGTTTGAAGACCCCGAGGATCGATCCAAAGGATCCTGAGCATAGTAGCAGGTACCATCTAGGTTTATTCATCAGCAGAATGCTTTTCTCCATCATGTACAGGGTACCCATATAGTTCTTATTATGCAGAATGTCCCTGAAAGAATTTCCGCCCTAACTACAGTTCAAAAATAGTCAGACATTTATGAAGCAAACTTCTCATCAGTTGTTCACCACTTGTTTATTCCCCACAAGTACAACAAACTATGGCCACCAGAACACAGCAAAGTCATGTCTGGAGTAAAGGAAAATTTGAAGAAGATCATCCCTGCATATAGAGGTGACAGACATTAAATACTCTGTATTCAAATAGAATGGGCCTCGGCCCTATTTCTCTACTCTGTGTTTAATGATACATTTAATTTTCACCTGCCCCCTCAGTCGATCTCCTGTGTCTCTTCTGCTATAAAGCACAGAAGGAAACTATTGTAATGGTTGTTGATGAGATATTAGTGAAACGCAAGCATTTCCCTCTTGAGACAAGTTCTCTCTGTAATATTGTAAGATAGGCTGAGATTAGATGTCTTCAGACTAAATGTTCAAGCTATGGGCTATGATGTACCTGATTGGTGTTGTTTTTAATATGACAAGCATGTTTCTTTGGATCCTGATCTAAAGCAGCTGGTGATGTTTTCCTTTCTCTGTATTTGTGATTGACTTTCTTTCATTTCATTACGTTTCTTCGAGGCTCGCATGAGAAGTTTGGCATAAGAATGCATCATAGGCAATTTTATGTTGTCAGCTCTTGCCTTGCAGCTGTCAGCGTGCATCTTAACGTTGATTCTAACATTTGGTTCAAAGGTAGTGGGATGTGGCATTACCATTTTTTGATGTGTATGAATTCGAACGAATTCCATATTTAGATGTGTTTCATAAGATTTATTGAGGTTGAGGACTGTGAGGTCCAGAACTTCGTATCCGCCCATCGGGATATTTCCACCCACCAGTTTTCTGGACCCTTGTGGCGTCGACCGCTCCAAGCAGTCTTGAGCGATTGGACCGCTCGATCTATAGACAGTAGCTAATGGTTCTTCCTTTTTCACCACCTTGATGTCCATTCTAAATATCATCTTAAGATCCAAATGTTTCAGATGATTGAACTGTCCTGGTGTTTTGGCATTGAAACAAATAAATCCTTTATTGACCTTATACCATGGCATTGATAAAGTTCTCAGAATATTCATTCTCATTCAGTTTCTTTGCTCATCTTTTTTATATTGGACCTTCATTTCCGATTCTGTACAACCAAATACAACTAACCAACAAAACAAACCCCCTGCATAAAACTAGCCTAAAATCATAACATCCGTAAAGCTTGGCACATACAAACCTTTGACTACCATAGAGAGATCCTTCTCTCGACCCAGGAGTGACCCTATGCTCCATGGTTTCATGTTGTCTCATTCTTTGCCCCACCACCCTCGCTAAAACATGAAACCCAACAATATCTCGAAGTTCTCACAAAGTTTATGACCTTATGATAGCTCTATGCTATTAATTCTTGGTTTATGTCTTTCCCCATCCACAAGTTTAATTTCACCAACAAGTTTAATAGTATCACAGAACAGACTTGGCCCTGCTTAAAGACAACTTTATATGGTTTAATGAGAATGAATGGCCATGTTACTTGGATTTTGGGATTAAGGTCCTAAATTAAAACAGCTTTTTGTGCTCATGATGGGGTAAATGGTATTGGAAGTTAGGTTTTCTGTATATTTACATATATGATGTATTTTTTCACTTTTACATATGGCCACATCAACTTCAAATAGTCTAAATTATGGATTTTATTTTCCACATCACAAAAGAGTGAGAAGGAAGAGCATATTATCTCATGAATATTAGGTGAATTGTGTGAGGTGATGAAAATTGTTAATGTAACATCACAAAATATAATGAAATTTGTAGAAATGTTTATTTATGTGCAGATTGTCAATTTTCATCTTATTAAAGCATGTATATTAACCTTTTAATTCAAGCAAATATGTACTAAATGGAGCATTTAATTCTACCTTAATTAAACAACTTATCAGGCCTCAAACTGCATGAGATTCATTATGATTTAAAAAATGTTTATTATTACCCTAGTTTTTCTTTTATGTCAGCTGGAATAATAGACTTATGTCCTCACCAATCCACCTTTAGTTCCGTGTCATAAATTTGAAGAATGAAGACTTAACCTTGTAAAAGGAATTAAACCTTCTACTTTAATGATTACTTAATAACATAGCATAACTAATCCACAGAATTTGTATATGGAGATAATTATGTATGAAGCACACCAACTCATACTTAGATATAAAATTATACTTTTTGGTTGTCCCATCAATCCATAAATCTTTTAAGAGTCATGGGAAGCTAATACATGCAGTGACCTTATAGCGGTGGCAGACCAAATCCCAAATAAAATAAGCTAAATTATAGCATGCTCATGCCTGTACTGGAACAGTGTGTTTACAATTGAAAGACAATGAAGTGATGTAGTATACACTAGGAGAGAATGATAAAAAGGAAGAAGCCTCCAAATTGTTAGAGATCACAGACAGAAACCCATTTCATTAGTGAACTATTGTTACCTAGCAAGAGAATGAACAAGAACCTACGAATGTAATATAAAACATGCAATGCATTCATTTTTATGAAATGTTACTAGAGACAAAGCACAAAACTATAAAACATGAGAAATAAAGAAACACAAGAGTACAAATAAAACTTTATTAACTGGTAAAAGACACAAACTGTTTTGTAGATACACTAAATGGAGTATGTTGAGTAATTGCAGACATCGTTTCAAGGGCAAGTCCCCACTTCCTATTTTAGTTAAGAAAGACCCCATAGAAGTCACAAGCTTCCCTAATGTTGAACTGTCTAATAAACATGTTTGTCGACAACTTCGGCAGTTGATCATAGTCCATTTCGAAAATTTTCATAATTATTAAAGTTTCAAATCTCTTTTTCATTTTGAAAACTATCTAGTGTCGGTCGTTACTATTTCCCGCTTCAAAACATATTAGGTTGTTGAACCATATTTGTTTGTAGCTCTTCCACCCCAGCTCCTCTGCTTTTTCTCCATGTGACTCATGGACAATAGATTTAGCGCTGTTTTAAAGGCGCGTATTGTAAATGTATACTGTGCTCATTTTTAATTAAGATTGCAACAGATCGACACACCTGGTTTCATCCCTTTGCCGTTTAGTTCACCACCATCGTCTTTATCAAACTTGAAATCATCATTTCGCAATGCTCACCTTGTCCTTACGCCTGCCTTAATGGTGTAAAATCAGGGTGATTTAATGCTTTCTTTCGGCAGGGCGAATTATCATTAAATAACGGTTCCATATTGCCGCATGTTCCCCGTGACACGGATCTAAACCGCCCATCGCGTATTATTGTTCGGGTCAAAGTCAATACCGCATATTCATGATAGCCGCTCATCCGGGGTCTTGACCAATGGTTGCTATACTGGAACAAGAGTGACGATACAAGGAAACGTTATACCGCCTAACGGCAACGTCATGCCATTTCAACCCTGATCCTGCCTGAGATCGATGGTTTGGACGATTGGTATGCCCACCGTTGACCCGGGGTTCTCTCCATGTCATTATCCCACGATTAATATTCTTCAACAGTATTTATATATCATTCGATATTTTATAGTTTTAATTTTCCATATTATAAACTCATGTTTCTTCCGCCATTATTTCTATTGCATTTTCTTGTGCCGCCAACTGATGTCAGCTTATTTTATCATCTTGTTTACTATAATAAACAAGCTCATTGCATTGCCATCCCCATGCATTCGTTTACAAATTTGTGTACTTTAAGGTTATAACCATACAGAATCATCATAATTTTCAACATCTGAAAGAGGAAAGAGCCGTAGAATGCGTCAGAGACCATTTTTTTCAGAGGTACAAACTATAAAAGAAAGTCCTGGGTCACCGTATATGGAACCTATTAAAGAAACAGAAGGTACTTACGCAGCTTCCAGCATATTCAAGAGGTAGAGATTACAGATGGAGACATTATCAGCTGTTTGAGATGAACAAGAAGACCGATGAATCTGTTCGGGTATTAAGACCAAATCATAACCAGTGTTTAGAAGGCAGAGAAGCTTATGAAGTGCAAACAATACCTCTAGGTTTTATTTTACACCTACCTCTTAAAAGGACATAATGTTACATACTATCTTTACACTGTCTCGACATTTCTACCCGTAAAATTTATTTTGAGTTAAAAGCATAGTACAACAGTACAACATAGCTATCTGCAGAAAGTGTTGAAATGTTTCATTTCAATTCAGAATAAATGTTCATTACCTACCCTTGTCAGGTTTTTTGTTTTCCATAAAGTCTCCAGGAGAACGAAGGTTTTAGGTTCTGTGATTATCAAAATCATAAAGAAAGGCTTTTGTAAATATCAAAATTTATATGAATGCTGTATTTTAATAGGGTCTCATGAGGAGGAGTCTATCCGTCAAAGAGGATTATGGCTGTATTTCACAAATCAGAATTTCTTTTATTGTGTTTAATAGAATATTTCATTTCATCCATCTTTCTTGTACTGTTGTTTTGGTTTTATGGTTTGCCCAGCTAGTGATTCATCCTAGTTGATGCCTGTTTTGATCAACAGAAGCGCTGAACATGGTTTGGCACGATATTATGTTCCATTATTCAACTAATGAACATTGCTTATAATAGTTTTTTGTGAGGTGCTGGGAATGCGGTCATCATGTAAGTATCTGTATTGGTGTCCATGTTGGTGGTATTGTATATCCTGGGTATCACCATGTTAACCAATATCTTTCTCCTGAATATTTTCATCAACATATGCTCTATAATTTATGTCCGTGAAGTATTTTCTGAATCGACCCACTTATGTGAACTCGTTCTAATCATTTGTTGCTTTTAATAGAGTTCTCGTATCCAGTTTCACGTATTTATTTTCCATGGCCAGCTTTGTTTTGTCCATCTTATTTTATTTCTGCTATAAGAGATAGTATGAACAAAGTTGACACCATATTGAAAATATATGTTCTTGTTATGCTTATGGCCTGAACACCTATTCATCAAGAATGAAAGTTGCTTCCAGGAGCGTAAGGCGATATTTCCGCGCTCGCTATTTAACGAAGTATAAAATTTAAACCTAGGTTTCATAAAATCTAACTTAATCTTTCAAGTAGGTGAGTATGGAGAGTTGAGACAGATCCCTCACCTTTAAGCGTAATTTAACATTTTGCCTGACAACTACCAGCCCAGCCCTCGTAAGCCACACCTAAGGTCACGTTCAAGCTAAAGACACCTTTCAATGTTCCACCTTAACCTCGATTACAAGAAGAAGTGATATGAATAACCCGTTCGACATTCTATGTCCAGAAGACGATCCCTTTCTTTCGTGCTTTATGCCGTATCCCATTCCAACGTAGTATACCGATGTTATTAATATTCAAGAACACCGAGAGGGTACCGTAAGGTGTTAGTCTTCATCCCATTCTATAGTTGAAGAGGCCATGTTCTGCGCACAGCGAAGAAGGGCCTTTTGTTCTTCAACCCCCTTAAGTCATAGCTTGAAAGAACGAACATATTCAGCACCCACTTCCACCTCCTTCACTCATCATGGCAGACTTTCCACCGTAACAATGTTCCACCTTTCAACACAATATGTTCTCTTGAATTATCCCCAAAGAACACCCCAATATTATACAAGATTCGGCTCAGACTCAATGGGAAAATGAGATTTATGCTCAAAAACATTCTGAGACTTTCCATTTTTAGAAAACTTGAAGGTGAACATTTGATGTAGTTCCAAGAATCGAAGCCAGTAACTTTACATGGTGCTCAAATGGTTGCATATATCATCATTGCTCTATTACCACTTGGGATAACATAAGATAATTTTCTGAAGGAATGTAGAGAAGAAAGACTTGAAATTATCTCATTGAGTTCAATACACTAAAAGAAGACACAATGAAGGAGTGTTTAATTTATCAAGAGATTTAATAAATTGTATCCGTAGTTCTATGTTGATATGGTGTTCCACCAAACCCGCCCTCGCTAAAGTTGTTTTCGATAGTAGCCTTTGATTCAATTTGGTTTTCCGTATAGGCAGCTGTTATTTCGGATGATGCTCAAAAAAGGCATCCACTAGAGTTGGGCTAAAATTTTCCAACGAAAATTGCATGAAGACCTGAACAAAAGATAAAGAATATAAAAGAAGAGAAAATTTCTAACCACACATAGACCCTGAAATGAAAATGGAAGAACAGAAATTACTTAAGAAAATGGTTGTTTTGTTTGAAGTTAAGAACTCATCCTTCAAAAATTCACAGAATGTTCCAACAGAAGTTACAATCAAAAGATAAATGCCTTAAAATATTTCTGGCGTTGTATGATAAATATGATCACAAAGTGTTCATTGGAAGGTTCAAGATGACCTAACGAGATGCTTATGACCAAGAGGATGAACCCATCAAATAGTGATGGAGAAGAATGCCTTTGCAGAACATGGTTTAAAACAGCCAAAGTAACAGCACCAGACAATAAGTGAGGCAGAATTTGATCATTATTAAAATAATTGATGGGATTCTGGCACATTTCACAGAAGACAGATCCGCATCTTTCTAGGTATAATTTACCCAAGAGGAAGCAGAGCCACTACATAAGCATCCTACTTTAAGGAGTCTACAATGCAGAAGTCACATGTTGTATGGTTTTACAGAAAGTATCACTTCTCAACTTTGACATGATTCATGATTGCTACATGGCTTTTTGGGCACCCATTCCTACAGACTTGGACAAATTCACTTAAAAACAGTGGAAAATCCTCCATACGCGACTATGCCCGTGTTTTTCCGCATGTATACGCGAGTACAGCTAGAATTTTCCGCGTATGCCATTAAAATGATTAAAAAATATATAAAAAATCCCTAATTTCGCGCTGGGTTGATGGTTACTCAGGTAGTTCAACCACCCCAGCCCGTGGCCAACTGTTTCCAACTGCTGAAACTACTTGGAGGGACTATAAAAAGCCCTCATGTGTATGGCCTAAGGGAGAGAGAGAAAGTATTGATATTATACTCTGTTGGTATTCCCTATCCAAGTCTGATTCCCCGTGCCTCCTGCACTTTCCCAGTTCATTATAGGAAACCCTTGTTTCCTTGAGATACACATCCTTTTATATGTTATCTCGTATGCACCAGTTTGGAAGGAGTCTTAGCGAGGCAAGGGCTGGACGGATCCGGACGACGGTCTGCGAAGGCCTTGGAAGGATCAGGTGATCTCTCCACTTTGATTACTTTTGTACGTACTACTTATAATACAGAAGTATCATGCCATTCCCGAAATAAACGTGTTAGTGTATGCTTTAATGTATGAATAATATTTGTTATACAAGCATTCATTATGATTTATTTAATGTTTTATATGAATCTCACTAACATATAGAGTAGAAATATGTTGTACAACTTGTCCTTTGTGTTGGTTTCTTCTTGTATTTCAGGTTAAGGAGGAAGGACGGTTGCAGGGAGTTTGAACTCCACGTGGATCTACTTCAAACGTAGGACCAACGGGTAAACCTCTCATTCTGCTCTATTTAGTTTTTATGAATGCGCATGATTGTGTGAGTCTCTATTAAGTAGTACGCCCCTGCTCTGTGGAGGTTGAATCCCAACCAACCTCTAGGGTGTTAATTCCCCGAAACAGAACTGGCGACTCCGCTGGGGATCACATTCTTGTGATTCTCCTGTTGGGTTGTTTCAGCTGTTTGGTAGGTTGCCAACAGTTTTTTCTGTCTTTTTCAGTCCAGTTTGCTTTCTTGCAGTCAGTCTGAAGTCTTGGTGTCTTTCCCAGGCTTGTACTTTTTGTTTTTCATTATCTTTCTTTGTATACGCTCTTTTGTCTGCACACAGTCGCGTATACACGCGAGTCTGTCTATAGGGATCCGCGTATACGCGAGTTTCCCTCAACACATACGCGTATACACGCTGGTTGTATAACTGCAGTGTCGCGTATACCTAGGCAGATTTTGAAATTTTAAGATTTTGGTGTTTTTGGTCTTTTCTGGCTGTGAAGGCCTGTGTTTGCAGAGTCTCTGTACTTACTGGAGTGTGACAGAAGTGGTTTCAAGTCTTGTTTCTCTTTCGTTTGTTCGAAAGCTAATCTTTTTGGCAGAGTGTTCTTGTTGGTGCTGGCACTCCTGGATTGAGTTCCAAGATTGCTTTCTGAGCATTCTTGGTTGTTCTGTTTTATCAGAACAGAGAGCTTCTGCTCACTAACTCGCTCCTATCTTTGTGTTGTGCTTTGCATTGCGTTCTTTGCTTTGTTTTCGATTGGTTTTCTTGAGTTTCATAGGCTAGGGTTTTGTTGCAATTTTCAAAGAACTTTTCTTGCTTCTTTGGAGTCTTTTGTTGCGGCAAAATTTGCACTATTCGTCTAGGCTGCTTGGCTGATTTTTTGGTCTTCCGTTGCTCTTATTGATCTTGCTATCATTAGCTTTATAAGGTTTGGGGGCATAGTTGAAGTTTGTGCTTGAAATTCGGTCTTGTTTTGGCTTGAATTGGGATAGTTGTGCTTGGTCTTCTTGAGCTCTTGTTTTATAAAAATGAAAAGCCCAAAAAACATTGGTTTTGCTTTTTGTTTTTTGCATTTCAAAAACTCAAAAAACATTTGGTTTTGTTTTTGTTTTTGTTGCATTTTTCATTTTCGTTTGGTCATATCTTTTGGAGCTTTAGTGAAGTTTCTTGCTTCTAGTTTTTGGTTTGATTTTGAGGAGAAGTTGTCATTTGATTTCTTTTTCTTGTTGTCAAGTATTTTTGTTGTCTTATACTAAGATTTCTTGTTTCAAGAATTGGCTTTCTGGACAACAAAAGATGAGTTAAAACTGAAGGACCTTTTTGGGAAATTTCACCTTGTTTCAAGGGACTTTTTGCATCTTAGAATTTACATGCTAGTGGTCATTTGCATTAGGTGCATTAAATCATTTAGTTAGCTTCTTAGTTTTTGTGAGTGTGAGTTTGTAATTCGAAAAGAAAAATACATTTTTTAGTCTCGTACAACCTCTATAGAAATTGCTCTTCATCGAAAGACAAAGAACTGCATGTGCATGTAGTCAGGTTTTTATTAATTTCTTTTGCGTCAAAACACCATTGGTTTCAACTCCATATCCTTGTGACTTAATACAACAGCCCTTAAAATAAGCGATTTAATCTAAAATCAACTAGAAAGTTTTACTAAGTGTCAATCACCAACTAGCTAGGTTGTAGGGCATTGGAATAGGTGAGAGGAGATTTAACTCTCCAAGGCCGCTCAAACAAACATAGAAGTTGATTAATTGAGCGAAATCCAACTCTGTGAGGTGGACTGGGAAAGCTCTCATCCGAGAGTCAAGCGCGAGGGGAAGTGAAGGTTAAGAAGAGGGATACCCCCCCTCCGATTAGATGAATCTGACCTCAAGACCGTTCCGCCCAGCTTCTGATATGGATTGGTGTCCATAGTTGCTGTTCCTAGGTTCCACACAGGTGACTGCGGGGGGGAATACCCGTGGTACCTGAGGTAGACGTCGCATCACTTTCAGCAGTACTTCTGGGGGGTGCCCTTGCGAAGCTTGGGTGCTTGAGCCGGCAAAGGCTGTCGTTAGGAGGTCGGCGTAACTGTTTCTGATACCTTCGCTAGTTGTTATGGGCCCTAATCATCCCAGACTGCTTTCGGAAGGCCCTATACTTCGCTTTCCTGTATTTTGGTGTCCGGTCCTCATCACCCGGAGCGGAAATACTTGGAGGTTGTTTGCTTGCTGTTTCTCAGGGTTTTTGATTTTAGTGAGTGCTCTTTGCTCCTAGCTTGCCTAGCTTTTCACTTTTCTTGAGTCTAATATAATAAATCTGTAAAAGTGGCTGATCAAGCGCCTCGACGTTCGAGGAGAGTCTGGGGGTTATCTCCCGAGAGTGCAGAGCCTTCTTCGAGAAGGCGTAGGAGCGATCTAGCAGGTGGTTTTCACCCTGTAGAGTCTGACGCTGTGGAGAGAGATCCTCCACTAAGGTCGGAAGGTTTCGTTGCTGATTCCGGTGTCGGTTCCGAGAGGAGCGTTTCGCTCACCTCGAGGGTATTGTTTCCTCAGGAGGAAGATTTTCAGATAGAAGATATACCTGAGCCTGCGGCTACAGGTCCATCTCCTCTTCCTCTTGATCATCCGTTTGTTATAGAGTACGTCGGACCGGAGTCAGAGAGACAGCCGGATCTTCCATATCTTTCTTATCTTTCGATGGCCACGACTGGGAACGCGGCTTCTACCGTGAGTGCTGCGGGCATTCAGACCCCTGCTTCTGTCGAAGCAGGGGGCACTCTTGCTCTATCTTCGAGTGCTTCTATTATTATGTTCAGCCTACGGGTTCACCAAGAATATACTTCTCAATGGATATCGTTTTGGGATGTCTAGTTCTTCAAATCCCTCTTTTTCCTTTTCCGCTGCTTCAGCTAGATCTACGCCCATGTCTAGCATGGCTAGTGGATCAGCTTCGTTTCAGGGTTTCCCCTTTGGAACTGGGCATATTCCTAGTTCCAATCCTTCTTTAGGGTCGTTTCCGTTTACGTCCCAGACCCAGAGTTTCAACCCTTGGTCTGGGGGGCAAAGTTCGACTACTTTTATGGGATGGAATCCTGTTTGCAACGTCGAGCGGGAATCGGTTCTCGCGAGTCATCGAGAGTCTTCTTTCACTGCATGAGTGTATCAGTATTTCATCTCCTCTGTCTAATGCATGGAACCCCCCTACCGGGGGCTTTCCTCTTAGAGTCAATACTTGACGGGGGGGAACTGAGTACGGGTTTTGGTAACTCGGCGTGGGGAGGAGGTTCTTCTCCGTTTTCACCGGAGTCCTTTCGGCAGCCTGGTGCCTCATCAAATCCGAGGTATATTCTTTTCGGAATGTGGGAAATCCATCCTATCAAGGAGGGAATTCTCAGGCTCCGCCGCGATTACCATTTCTGGCAACGTTAAACTTGCCAGACTTGGCGAAGTTAACTAATGACCCGATTCGGTATAGTCCGGGTTGGCCTCCGGTTCCAACCAAACTTCCTTGAGACATTCCTAAGTTTGAAGGCAAGAATGGTGAAGATCCGGCAGATCACATCACCACTTT